>CAUJNA010002835.1:231355-273855 GCA_963377175.1 Effrenium voratum | reverse complement strand
TTGTCGAAGGGTTCCGCAAAAGAGATCTTTGAAGGGTTCCTAAGCTGTGGCGCAAGCTCTTCAAGCATCAAAACGCTTCCGCAGAACCGCTGGTCGAAGTTCCGACTCAACTCCCGAAATCACGCGCAGCTTTTGCCTAGCTCACGACAATCTTTGTCGAAGCCCCGTGCCGGAAAGTTGAAATCCAGACCCGCGCCCCTTCCCAAAACCTTCCCATGGAACCGTCTGGCAGGCGGGAGCGCACGCTTGCCAGGCCTTGGAGCTCTTGCTCCGGGACTTTTTGAGGCCAATCTTAATTTACCTCAGCTTGCTGCACTTGTTCCAGGACCAAGCCACTATAGCCCTGTGCTTCGAGGGAGAACCCCAGCCGCAAAGAAATAATTTGGAGAACTGCTCAAGATGAAACCTCTTTTGCGCGTGTGTTTGGAGAGGAAGACTGCTCCTTTTGTTAGGGAAACGCTAAACATTGTCTAATAGACGCGGTCTCGGCAAGATTCGGCGAGATGCGTCAGTGCTGCGTCCGTGCTGCGTCCTACGGCACGCGTCGGCCCTGCGCCTGCGCTGCGCCAATTGTAGCGAGTACTGCGCGGCGTGATGCGGCGAGATGCGTCCCACGTCGCGCGTCGCCGATGCGTTGCAGACGCGCCCAATGCTGCATCTCGCTGCAAAATGCATCGCGGTAGACCGCGTTAGTTAGACCACGTTTAGTGTTTTCTGATTTGTGATAGGGTTGGCGATTTTGACGCGGCGAGTAAGTAAGTGGCGCCAAAGGAGCGCCTTGTCATTTTTGTTGTGCTCGCCGTCAGTGCACGTGTTACCTCGATAGTGGCACAAGGGCAGGCTCAAACCAGTGAGCCCCCGCTTTATTTGGACAGCGCGGCAAACAAACCGAGCCCTGCTCTCTGATTCACTGCCACGTAGGGCGTGCGCCTTCCGAGGGGAGGGCTCTTGAAACTGTGGTCAAGCGGCAAGCGCATGCGCTTAGAGAAAAGCTATGGACATGCGGTGACTATTTCGTGAAATGGCTGGATAGACGTCAGCCTTCCGGCACATGCATCTGGCACGCACCAAAACTGCTCACTGGGCCTCAGCGGGCCCCTCTCTGTTTCACCGTGCAGCCTGTGCCGATCGCTTGGCTTATTCAAAACCTAAGCCCCAATCATCGGATTGCGGTATTATGCGGTTTACGGATTGGACTATGCGCTTTACGGAGTACGGCGAATACGAATTGTGGGTTGCATGAGTGTTCGATGCTCCAGCAGGATTCGAATCGCACTTGGCAGCGCGGATGCCAAGCAACGGAATAAGAAGCTTCCCGACCAGAACCAGGATGAAACGGATTAGGGATTGCGATGAGGCAACTTTCGACCAGGCCTTTGTTTTTCCAGCATGTCATACGAAGATCGTCTCTGAACCCAACCAGCGGGCTTGATCAGCGTCATGTGAGTCGCTACCTCAAACTTGGCCGAACGCAGCGCCCGTGTGGCCTGATGGAAAGGAGCCGGTTTTTTGCAAATGAACAATGTGCGTGTAAGCGCCCGGAGCAAGCGATGCAAACATCTGCGCTTAAAGAACCCTGGCAAGCAAAAACGCGCCTGACTCTTGGCCTAGCGCAAAGGAAGTGGCGCCCTTTTCCGCCTATTGGAAGTTGGGCAGTTGAAATTGCCCACACGCACAACTGCGCCCGATGCCCCGAATCCTTGCCCCAAACCTTGCGGGCAGCACACGCACTTCGAGCCCGTTGGGACGCGATTACTGGTGCCAAAGGGCATGGTTGGAAGCCGGGGAGGCTTCTCTGCGTTAATATTCCCAGGTCAACCCCAAAAGGCTTTGCTTTTTCTAGGGCATCTAGATTTTTGGTAGGGCGATGAGTAAACGATATCATTTCGGGCTCATTAACCCTTCATTTGCCCTTGGGCCACTCGGATGGAGTTGAATGCGCTGCACAAAGGGTTTGGTGAAGTAGATCGCACAAGTCTTAGCCAAGGGTCTGGCATCTTTCAGATGGAGCTGAACATCGAATGCTTTAGGTTCCCCTTCCTGGCCCCTTGAAGCCTTTCTAGGAATGTGCATTGTGAGCGGCTCGTGAAGGCCCAACACTGCGGCAACTCGCGCTATGAAATTACGGCGTGCCGCGGTCCTCACGTACTGCTAAGCTCAATCTGAAGGGAGAGACCCGATACAACAGCATTCCAAGCTCAAATGTGGGCGACTTGCCAATAATTTGCAAGCATCTACCCAGCCCGCCACGTATTTTTGGTCCACTTCTAGAAGCTTAGAGCTTGATTCCCACTCAAAGGATCGAGACTGTATGACGTCTCCCGTGCACCTTTAGGCTCCGTACCCTTCCAAGCTTTTCTTAGCTGCAACCCCTATAAACCATTTATTTTGGGGGCCATCATGTCGATAGCCACGTCCAGGCATTTCTGGCACTGCAACTTGTTGGCAGCACATGGCCTCTCCCACAGGCATTTCCACATCTATTGCAAGACTATCACTCGTCACTTGCCACACTTTCGAGCGAAGGCTATTGCCACGGCTGCAGCGTCCAGCTCGCACCCAACTCTTCCCAAGGCGTGCGAGAGCGGACCGAAACCCAGCGTGCCCGGTGTCTGACTTGCGCCCGAAAAATATGTTAGCCTAAAGTGTTTCATTGTGGCTGCAAGAAAGCACCGGGCCATGTGAACCTGGGGCACGCTGGGTTTTAAGTTTGCCTGTGCAGAGCGCCAGGTACCTTCAGCCGGCAAAGCACTATCCAGATTCCACGATTTGGCCATGGGTTGCATCACCTATGACTCTATTTTGGGGTGGATGAACATCCATTTGCCACCTGTTTTGACAACCACAGCCATTTGGCTCCCAAAGCCGGGGACCCCTGATTCGCGACTTGGTCGCAAAGGAGCGTATAGGCCACGCGGCAGAACGCAGTCTCAATGCCGGTCACCAACTGTTCAAACACAAATTTGGGTGGAACCTCACATTCGGGCAATTCGGGCATTGCATTTATCACTAACGGCCCAGCTGACGGAGAAACCATGCAGACGCCATTTTAGGAAAGCCACCTGTTTGGCCCTGGAGGCAGTCTGAACTTGCCACACTCCATGAGCGGCAAAAGCCGCCAATGGCCAAGCTGCGGGTTACAACGTCCACTCACTCAAGCGGCATGGTTTTGCAAGCTTGACCGGTTGGCTTGATCAACTTCTTACAAGCTAGAGCCTGATGCAAAACCACCATCCTGCCGTAAGGATTTTTGGGCTGGTTGGGCTGGTCTTCAGGCTGCTTTCAGTGGCTTTCCAGACACTTCACCAGTGCTCGTGAATTGGGCTGTTTACATTTACGTTCTCCGCGCTGGCGTCAGGCAACTGGCTTGACTAAAGTCGATGCTCTTTGCATTCTGCTTCACTCTTTTCGTGTCTTCAATATGGGACCCATTCAGATCTCTCAAAATATCGCCCCCGGCCCGCGCAAGGACGTCATGGCCTCATGCAAGTGCCCTGCTTCGTCTCGCGTGCCGTGAAGCCCTGGGAACATAGGTGTCCTTTTAGGGGAAATAGATGGGTTTCCCTGGTGGATGATTAAACCACCAGGTAAACCAGGAATCGCAATCTATTTTTCGAGCAAAACAACCAAAAAGGACACCTATGCCTGCGAAGCACTTACATGCGGAAGCACCCGCAGCTGAATAAGGGGCATCTGTCGTCAGCCCAACAACTGACGTCTCAGTGCCTCACGGACGGGAAGGTCTCAACCTTTGCAGGAGCAATAGTGGCATCTTGGCACGACATGAAGGTTATGCTGGGCTTTGAGGCCTGAGGTGTCGGATGCCACCCAAGTGGTTGCATTGGAAGGGCGGCATGCGTCCCAAGCTACAGAATGACTCACACCATCAACAAAGCGAGGTATCAGAAAGCGACGCATCGTTCCAAACGTTTGCCTCAAGCAATGAAGGCTCATGCCTGGACCGCAATGCCGGAGCGTCGAGGGAGCACCCGCCCACGACGCGAAAGAACAGCTGAGAGCAAAACGTGAGCCACTGTGGGGAACACGGCTTGAACTCAAGCGCGGTACTCAGGCCCTCTGCGCCTCTACACGTGCCAGCAAGCCCTGAAATTCCGCCCATCACAGCAATGTTTAGACCTAAAGGCAGCGCGCCAGCTAAACGCCTGCAGCGCACCGTTGCACGGGATGCATACTGCAAATGCAAAGCGAGATGCACTCAAGCAAGCCCCTGCTCGTCCTCTATCGACTTTACCCACCTGTGTCCAGGATTGCAACGGGCGTTGCGACCATGCCTCAAGCCAAGTTCAAACCGCGTCGGTGCAAACATGAGAAAAAGAGTGGGTGCACAGCGGCAGCGGTAGCTCATCTTCCCAAAGCTCGCTCGACAAAACAGCTTCTCGGGGCGCTTGCCTTCCGTGTGCGGGGAATTTGACACAGGCGCGCTGACAGCTACGTTCGAGACAAGCCAACAGAGCATAGGCGTCCTTTTTGGGGAAATAGATGGGTTTCCCTGGTGGATGAGCAAAAACCACCAGGTAAATACCAGGAATCGCCATCTATTTTTCTACCAAAACAACTAAAAAGGACGCCTACGCAAGAGAGTTCTTCTTCCGACGTGTTTCGACGGCTCGCTGCACGCTGCTTGGTTCCTCCATAGGCAGCTGGGACCTCAAGGAAGTGAGCGCTCAAACACCCTCTGGCCATATGGTTCATCGACGGTGGTGTAAAGCTTGCAAAAGGGGTTTACCATGTCTCGGTGGCTTTCTGCCCCCCTGCTAAGAGTGAATTACTTTTAGTGGGTTTCATGGAAAGCCCCTAAAAGTTGGCAAACAGTCGAAGTCCTAACAGCCAAGCAAAATGCGCCAAAGATGTTGCTAGAGCCAACAGTCAATTGGTTTGGGCGCTGCTCCGGCAAAATCAAGGAGTCGCCCGGGCGCTTGATGGAGGCTCGAAGCGCTCTCTTTGTCCTCGGGCAGACTCGATTCCTTTGGTTAAAAAAAACAGTCTCAACAAGAAGCTGTGGCACATTGCGCAGTGAATGAGGCTGCGAGGCTTCATCAAGAAGCGCCTGCAAACGCCACACACGTGGTTGCATTGGAAGGGCGGCATGCGTCCCAAGCAGAATGACTCACACCATCAACAAAGCGAGGTATCAGAAAGCGACGCATCGTTCCAAACGTTTGCCTCAAGCAATGAAGGCTCATGCCTGGACCGCAATGCCGGAGCGTCGAGGGAGCACCCGCCCACGACGCGAAAGAACAGCTGAGCGCAAAACGTGAGCCACTGTGGGGAACACGGCTTGAACTCAAGCGCGGTACTCAGGCCCTCTGCGCCTCTACACGTGCCAGCAAGCCCTGAAATTCCGCCCATCACAGCAATGTTTAGACCTAAAGGCAGCGCGCCAGCTAAACGCCTGCACTGCACTGTCGCACGGGGGGGCATACTCCAAATGCAAAGCGAGATGCACTCAAGCAAGCCCCTTTTCGTCCCCTATGGAGTTGGCAAACGATGGCCTTGCGGCAACCAACGACTCCCCTTGAAACACAACCCCCCGTGCCCACGATGTCTTAGCTGGGCAAGCGTGATTCACTTGGCACTTAACGCCCGGCTGCACAAAACTCGGCGTTCTACTTAACACGACACGAGATCGCCAGGCCGAGATTCACCATCCACACCGATAGCCTGGCTCCAGAACGGCAGGCGTCAAACAAGGGGCTCCAAAAGAATACACGTCATCCTTCCCCGGCTAAAATGCCGAGCCAAGAAGAGACGCGGTCATCGGTCCAGTATACACCAGATCCGGGAGGCGATGTTGGCATCAGACTTGGCGACAAAGCTGCCCCGTTGCCGGCTCTCTCTGCTTCCCTTGGAATTCTTCTCTGACCGCTCTATGCGCTTCTGCATCCGGTCATCCGCGCGTTTAAAAAAACCTCGCACTGGGAGATCTCAACTCAGCTTCTGCCGCTGGCAGAAGAAGAACATGTCATCTGGCACATAGAACATGTCATCAAAACAGGGCAAAGAACTCAACAGCACGGTGTACGTGCGGCTCGGCTACATCACGTCATTTCTTTGGGATTCCTGGGGATTTTGGCACATTGCGACACATTGCGGCGCCCGAATCAGTCGCCTTGCGGCACAAGGCGAGAAACGGCAGACTCTCCCCTAGCATCTATTCACCTCCTGAGTGGACTGGCCAAAAAGTCCAAACTTTGCATTTAGCACTGAAATGGGCTTCCCAGAAGATTGAAGTTTAAAGTCCAGGAACTCGGGAAGTGAGACTATGGACCTTTCAAAGGGCTCCGTCATACAGGAAAGCAAACCGAAACGTGTAGGCTTCACACACCCAGCACGCGAACTATTGCTTTCGATGTCCATCTTGGGCTGCGCAAAGGTGCAACTTGATGCCCACATCCGTGGAGAATCTGTGGCCCTTCACGCTTTGGGGGGCGTTTGGGAGTTGCGGGGGGGGTGGGGGGGTACTGAGCACACTTCCCCGCGCAGGCAACTCTCGAACCGCGGTGCTTTTGCGGCCCGCGTCAAGCACGCAAACAAACACGCGGATTCCGCGCCGCGCTGCCCAGCCGCGCGGCTTCCGCGCGCGCGCGCCGCCCACAAAATCCAAGCGAGCACCGCCGCTTTCGCCTCGCCGGGGGAAAGGAAGCCGCGCCAAAGCGTCGAGGTGTGCGGATTTTCCACGTGGCATGGGTTCGCTCGGAAGGCGCCAGAATCTCTCATTGAGCGCTTTGTCTGAACGCACCTTTCAACTCCACGACTTGACTCGAACGCAAAAGGCGAAGCGAAGTTGGTGGTCTGGCATCAGGTCATTCAGTCAGTCAGTCGGTGTGAAGTCGCCAGTGCAGGGGTTAGCCAACATCGGCCTGGCCCTGACAGGCACTTTGCTGGCACCGGCTCCAAGCCGCCTCGAAGTAGCTCTGAAGACAATGCCAAATATCTGGGCATTGACAGCACGCGTGCTTGGCGCTGCTGCGCGTGAACAACTCCGGGAATAAAGTTTAGCATACATCCAAAGCTTTTCAGCGTTGTAGCAATGCTGGTGGGGCTGCAGCTACTTCACGCACGGAGAGCACAAGCTCGCGGCGCGTCAAAAGAAGGGCACGTTCATCAGCGATCAACATGCATAAAAACCGCTTGTGGAATCCAGGCCAACGCACGCTGCTGCCGCACCAAAAAAGGCTGAAGCACCATGCCGGCTAAGGGCAAACCGCACGGTGTCCAGCAGAAGCTGACGCACCGTTGCCGACTTTGCAATTAAGTGAGTGACCTGGGGCACCATCCCGCATTTGATATGTTGGGTCATGTCATCTATTGTACAGCTCTAATCGCCACTTCAACTTTGTGGAGACAAATAAATCATCCGCTGTCATGTTCAAAAGTGCGTGCAAGGAGGCCTAAATCGCATGCATTCGGTCCCCTCACGCGCGACTGCTTCAGGCACACCAACCATCCACAAACAGGGGGCAAAGGGCACTACTGGGGGACCTAGCCATGTTTGAAGCACTCAACCTTCTCCATCTTAAGTGGCCAGGGTACTTCCGTCTCAGCGCGCAAAGAGGGGTGCACCTAGCTTTACGGACAGTGCGGGTCTGGAAGCAAGTACTTCGAAACCCTCACGCATTGAGAAAGCATCCTTTCAGCTTGCCTGCTGCGCACCAACAGTCAACACAGAACCTGCGGTTTCAGCCCGAGATGGGCAAGTCTGCAGGGCAACTCCTTCTATTCACGTGTGCCGGATGCAATCATCTTCGCAAACTGCCTTCAACTTCAGTTGAGACAACAACGCCGCCTCGTCTTGCAGCCTGTGCAAGGCTTGCATCTCGCCCAAGCCGCGCGGCATGTGCAGGCGCCGGGAGACAACTTGCTGCACCAGCTGCGATGAAGTGCAAAGACCACGCATTGCTCCACTCAAACGACACGCTCGACGAATCCAGTGGCTATGACGCTATTAGGGGGGGTGTTTCTGCAGCATGCTGCAGAATGAGCCAAACATGCTGCATATGCTTTGAAAATGGCGCCCTTGATCTTCCCTGGCATGGAACAACAAGCTCCTCACCAAAGGATCAACACTACGTCAAAGCATGATGTCAGTAGTAAGAGTGTGAAGCGCCCGCCATGAAATGCATTTCTGCTTGCGAGGTAATTCAGATTCTGAATGAAACAGAATTGGGTTTGGACCTAATCCCGGGTGGGAACAGGTATCTGGCAACATTCGGCTTGCGTACTTCATGACGCCAACCACAAGATAGAGGCATGATTCCCCTGAGCGTTGCAAGTAAACAAAAAAAAGTGGCCTAATAGTGCAAAATCTGAAGAAAACCATTTGCTTTATGCAAACTCAATACGCGGCCCACTTGGCAGCCCCTCTGCAGGGAATCGGCGGCACCAAACAAAATTTGGACACGCACTTTCGCACCAAACATCGCCTTGCATGGCTCCTGTCAACTGGAGCAGTCCATGCTTTCAGACCCGACAGGAATCCTCGCCGCTCGCGCTTGCCCCGAGTTTCCTTTGGGAATGAAAAACCTGGGCAACGGTGCCTGGGCTGGTGAAGAGAGAGCAAGGAAGACCATCCATCTGGGTACGGGTCAAGATGAAACCACCTGGGCGGGCAGGTTTTAGTCAACTTGTTTCCATTTCCCAGGGCAACCCATTTTGGGGTTAACCGATGTTTTTGACTCACAGCCATATTTTGCGACATTTGCGAGAGAGGAGGGCCGAAACCGCAGCAGCGCGACAACGCGATTTGCGTCCTCCAGAGTACGGTTAGTGCTCCAGGCCATCTGCGAAGCTTGCTTGTTCCTCACTTGTGCGTGTTGTGTTTTGTGTGTTTTGTTCTCGTGGCATTGAAATTGCAGAAACTGGAAGGCTTGTTCAAGGGTTGGATTCCTTGACCAAACACCACGGGTGACCTTCCTCCCCACTCCAAATCCGGAAAGGAACAAAAAAGCAGAACCACGGCCCAAGTCAGGTCCAAACTCTCGCTCGCCTCAAGCTCGAGGTGTACGCACAAGCCTCGCACCGACTCGAGAAGGCTCGAGATGGTCGGGTTCCCCAAAAAAACGACCTCCGATTCCTAAGGGAAACTGGGCTGCTGGTCAGATCCCCCGCTCAAAGTGAATAACTTGTGAAATGGAAATCCCCGCGAAATACTAAATGGGGATGGTTGGGAGCCACCGGCCGGGGGTTAGTCTCCCCCAAGCCCATTTTTACGGGGTGGGGACAGGGCTGTGGGAACTGAAATCCAAATCTGTGATCAACACAAAGGGCCCCTCAAAGACTATCCGCCCATTTTGGGGGATATCACAGAAGTGGTTTGATAAACCCCCAGTGATCCCACCCTGAACATGAGCGTGGCTCTCTTGTGGCAAAGTGAAACGGGGGGGGTTGGGGGCTTGAGGGGCGGGGGCTGGGGGGGTTGGGGGGATTGGGTTTGGGGGGGGGGGTTGGGGGGGGGGCTTACTAAGTCTAGTTGACAGTTCGTTGTCCTTTCTGGATTCACTCCGGTTGAAAATAAATCTCTAATCGCTTACTGTACTAAGTAGGGTTTACCCTCCACACTTCAGCGCCAAATCCTAGCTGGGGCAAACCCCCACATGGAATATGTTTTCCTCAAGACCTTGAAGTTCTTGTCGTTTCACAAAGAAAGCGACCAACTCCCCCTGGCCTTCTTCACTTAAAGCAACTAAAAACAACCAAAACCCTACCCAAAAAAAACATCGGCCCAAAAAACCGCCCAGCAAAAACAGCATCCCAAACCCCCAAAACCCGCCT
The DNA here is from genome assembly GCA_963377175.1 of Effrenium voratum. NCBI lineage: Eukaryota > Dinophyceae > Suessiales > Symbiodiniaceae > Effrenium > Effrenium voratum. Next base: position 264,063 of record CAUJNA010002835.1, on the reverse strand, counting down.
CTCCTCGCGCAATTTCAATTTCAAAGCGCCGAGAAGAACCGCCGAAAGAACGCCAAACGCGCCGAGGGTTTTAAAGAAACCACAGGGGATGGTTTATCTGGGGGTCATTCCATGTCTCGTTCCCTGCAGAGAACCAGCCAGTCATTGGCTTTTGCCGCTGGCGCTTCAGCCTCGTCGCCTGAGGTCCCGGGCAGCGCGCGGCCCTGCGATGCTTGGAGTCCGGCAGGGAGCCGAGCGCCACCAGCTCCGGCAGCTCCTCAGCCCGCGCTCGCGCTGGCTGGGCTTGGTGTCCTTCGGGCAAATCGATGGGTTTCCCTGGATGTACAGAACTAAGACGGCGGCGAAGGCGCCCCGTTTTTTGGCAAGGATCACTGCCATAGTTGTCCTTTTAGCGGGAATAGATGGCCCTGGTAGATGAAACCACCCGGTAAATACCAGGAATCGCCATCGATTTTTCCACCAAAACAACCAAAAAGGACACCTATGGTGTTGGCCTTATCAAAAGAACATGAACAGAACCAACAAAAACTGAAAACCTCAAGACATGCCAACAACAGTGAAGCTGAAACCAAGTAAAGTCATGATCTTGGGAGAACCATCTGTGTGTGTGTGTGCGTGTGCGTGTGCGTGCGCGCGCGCGCGCGGGCGGGCGGGCGGGCATGCGTGCGTGCGTGCATGCGTGCGTGCGTGCGTGGGTGGGTGGGTGGGTGGGTGTGTGTGGGTGGGTGGCTGGGTGTGTGTGGGTGGGTGGGTGGGTGGGTGGGTGGGTGGGTGCGTGCGTGGGTGCGTGCGTGCGTGGGTGCGTGGGTGCGTGCGTGGGTGCGTGCGTGCGTGCGTGCGTGTGTCACTATTTAGCCCCTGAGAGTACTCCGAATTTGTGGTTGGAATTCCATTTATTTTTTTTAGCAGGGGATGTCCTCAGGACAGACCGGGGTTGTTTTATTCTGTTCAACCATCGGTACGATCCAGCCCGGGTTTTGGATGGTTTCCTGAAAAGGTTCGGATCCCTGCAAAGAGTGGGGAAGCTTGCCCTAAAACTTTCTCTTTGGGATGAGTCGGAAACTATCGGGAATTCAATCCCAAGGGTCCTTGCAGCTTCACAGAAGGCGCGAGCTCTGCGTAAGCAAGCATGGGGGCAAAGGGATTCGACAAATCAAAGGACTCGCACCTGGGATTCGGCCGAGAAAAGTGCATCGAGTCTCGATGGGTGCCATCAAAGAAGCAGCTTGCTCACCCCCACAGGGCTCGCTTTGTCTGTCCTCGAAGACTCGGTGGATTTCCTGTTGGTTAGCCCTGTCAAGCAACCTGTGCTGTGAATCCTCGTCTCAATCCCCTTTAGCCTTGAATGGATGGGTTGGATCAGGACTTGAGCGCAGTGCCTCTCGCAAATGGAAACGGGGGGCCCTGCCAAAACGTCCAATCCACCCATCCGAAGCACAGATTCGGGGTAATCTCAGGGGCTGAACAGAATGAATCCACCCTGAACTGTCCTGACATCCGCGAGTTTACATGGAAGTTCAACCACTAAACCAACCAAAAAGCCACCAAAAAGGCCTAAGCAACGGGCCGGTTCGCTGGTTGACCCGCCACGCCCACCTCTGGGCCGCCCTGCGACTGGCCGACTCTCAGGCTCCGTCGCCAGGTAGGACCCCAGCGACCTCGCGGGGAATCCGGGGGAGAGAAAAAAGGCCGGGGGGGCAGGGCGGGGGCTGAAAATCTGAGGGTCCTGCACCCTGCAATTGCACGGGATTTTCTTTGTTCGAAATCATCCCCCAAATATGTACCTTAAAGTAACCAGGTTGTATCTGGAAACCAGGAGGGGAGGTTGATTCATGGAGCCAGAGCCAGAGTGACTTGGCCGAGCATTCGGGTTCATTCAGGACCATCGTGGCCCCTCGAAAGCTTCTCTGGGTTCAGAGATTCTGCTGCCTTCCCAAATTGATATCCAACTTCCTTTTCGCGGTAGGGCCAACACCGCCCCGCTTTCGGAAGCCCAAAAAACTCGGCTTGCAGTCCCGACATCCAAGGCTGGCGGAACTTGGTTGACGTTGGAAGGAAAGCAACAATTTAAATTTTAGGATTTCCCACTAAACCACAATAAGCAAGAATGTAACATGTTTCCCAACAACAACCATGGGAACATCAACGGGCTTCCTATATTTCCAAGTGAGCATCACCTCGGAAAACTCGCCAAATCAATTGGCAACTGGAAAAACCAGGGAAACCATTTGTGGACATTTGTGGGAAAGGTTCCAGGGACACCTTGAAAAGCAAACTTTGCCAATGGGAACCTGACTTCTAAGCTCGATAGCCCCTATCTCCAGGAATGCGGGGAATGAGAGATTCCATCCCTCGTTATGCCATTGGCCCCAAAAAGTTGTATGCCCGGAGCCCTGCGACCCGGGCTCACGGAGCTAAGTTGACTTAGGAGATGGAGTTCCCCAAATGTTGACCAATTGACTGGTGGTGTTCATTGAACCATCACTTTGCAGAAAAAAGGGGAAATGGAGGAATGAGGAGACTTCCCATGGCTTTCAATCCCCAAAGTTGCGTGGTCGAAGCAGCTTCCACCGTGGAAGTACACCTTGCGATACCAGAGGTGATTCCCATGTTTATCTTTTGACAAGGGGACCCCCATGACGATTTTTTGTCACCAGGGGATTGACTCTCTTGGTATTCTAGAAGCTGGCAACCTAAATCCCAAGTTGCCACGACTTCCACTCATTCCGGTCCCTCCGGTCGCATTCCTTCCGGTCGCATTCCTTGCCCAGGTACTGCCACTTCGAAGACCTGGGAACCGAAACTGGGTTGTGCTTGATGGAAGGGGAAAGAAACAATTCTGGGGGGGTCCGCTCCATGGCATCTTCCAAATTCTGAAGTGACAATGACTCCCCGAAACAAACAAAATACACCAGCATAAGACCCGAGATAGCGAAAACACGTGCCAACGATTGCACGGCAGCACCTCTGACGGCATTGCTCCAAGAGCACCTCAACCAACACACCAAACAGCAAAGACCCCCCGATATCAACCCCGAACAGCACCCCCAAACAGCACTCCCTAAGCCCGTGACCGTCAATCTCGCAAAAATGCGCTCGGACCATCACCAGCACCTCGAACACACCCCGCATCCCAAAACAGCACCTGTGCCAGCACCCCAGACTGCCCCCCAATCTTGCAAAAGTGCGCCCGCACAGTCACCTGCATGCCCCCCTCCTCGGCCGTCAATCTCGCAAAAACGTGCCGCATCATCACCAGCAGCTCAAACAGCACCCCAAACAGCATCCCAAACAGCACCCCAAACAGCGCCAAGCAGCACCTACACAAGCACCCCAAACTGCACGACCCCTAGCACCCAGCTGTCAATCTCGCAAATCAGTTTCCTTGCAACGCAGTCGTGTTGCGGCTTGCCAGCCAGACCAAAATAGCATCTGACAAGGCAATCCCCCCGTAGTTGAGTCTTTGAGTTGCGAGAAGTTCCACTCGGCTTGTCGGTCGCCCTTGACAAAACACGCAATGGCACGTGAGGATTCCTTGGGTCGGGCATTGACGACGCATTTGATGATGTTCTCCATCTGTTGCCGTTTATTGCGCACGCAGCTCTCAAAGAAGCAACCTGTCTCATTTAGACACAGGGTGCGCGCGGCATCGCGCAGCAGGTTGTGCACATTGGATCGATCAACCATCGGGAAAGTCTTGCGTTCTCTTTCCTTGATCTTTGCAGTTTTGGTGATCTCACAGTTGCGTGAGCCTGCAGCTGCAGACACAAACTTCTTGAGCTTCAGATGCGGCTTAACATACCTGGGAATGTCAGTACATGACATGGTTGTGATCTGGAAAAACAAAAACATACTTAAATGTTGTGCGTTAAACTCTTGCGGCGTGACTCACGTGACGTAACTCATGCGCAACTGCCCCATAGGCAAACATCGCTTCCAACAATTCAACTCCTTGAAGTGCTACAACGCCGGGGCCATGTTTGGTGCTGCAGGCGTACCATTCAACGCAGAACAGCCTTGTTCTGTAGCATGGCTCTAAAAGGTGGGTGCCAATCGACATTCAGACGGTTGCCCATGAGAGCTTTTATCAACTCATCCACCTTAGCTGACTTGATGCCGGAACGGGCAACCGCAAACCGCCCCTACCCAAGGCCAACCGAACCGACCGGCAGAACCCGAACCGCGCTGCAGCGAACCGGGGCACGCTCGGGCTCTTGTTCCACTTACCCACGCAATATTGCCCTGTGTGGCCTCCGGAACACCTTGCCGTTCGATCCAGAACAAGCAACAGCTGCTTTCCCTGCCACAAAACTTTGCAACCTGCTTTTGGGGAGGGGGCAAAACGGCAAAAGCAAACAGGCCTTTGTCCCAGGTCCCAAGCCCTTGGGAAACACGGAAAAGGAAAAAGCAAAAGGCCTCCCCCTGTCTCAAATGGGTTGCTCTCTTTGCTTGTTCGGGGCGCAGGAAACGCAAGCAGCCCTGCCCCAAACCTTAGACACACCCAAATAAGGATTCGGACGACAACAGGGAACTCCCTGCCTTTTGGCTTCCATCGAAACTCACTTCCTAGGTGAATTGGAAAAAACAAGTCTGCCACCCAAATGGGAACTCAGGGGGGGGGGGGCTTCAGGGTACCAACTCAAACACACATGCCCACCTGCCCAAACAAATGTTGGTACTTTTGGTCTCCCTTTGAAACGTCATCTGACTTTATCGTCAGCATTTCTTGCAAAGTGTAAGCTGCACCAGATGCTTGAAGCGCCCACCCCTCGATTTCACCAAATCTTTAACCACCAAACTGACCTCTTCCTCCCAGAGGCTGTTGAGTTTTCGCTGAACCCAGGTGTTTGTTTTCTGGGCTCCGGGCTGCAGGAATTGCCGCAGCTGCTTGACGCTCCAGGCAAGGAAGCTCCAGGCGACCTACCATCGATGTACCCAAAAAAGGGTAGTAAAAAAGGGCAACTACTTGTTCCTCCCCCCCTCTCTCTCTCTCTCTCTCTCTCTCTCTCTCTCTCTCTCTCTCTCTCTCTCCCATCACTCTTTCTCTCTCTCTCTCTCCCATCACTCTTTCTCTCTTTCTCTCCTCTCTCTCTCTCTGTCTGTCTCTCTCTCTCCATCCCTCCATCCCTCCCTCCCTCCCCTCCTCCCTCCCTCTCTCTCTCTATGTCTCTGTCTCTGTCTCTGTCTCGCTCTCTCGCTCTCTCTCTCTCTCTCTCGCTATCTCTCTCTCTCTCTCTCTCTCTCTCTCTCTCTCTCTCTTTAAAATCAATCTGACAAATACGACAAAAGCAGGGGCTCCTGTAGTTTCAACTACCAAACCTGTAGTCTACGCAGCCGCTTTTCCAGGGTGCTCAGGTACTATGAGTTGAACTGCAAACCTGCAACAATTTGAACACACACAAAACAAGATGAAGTTGCCGTATCTTGGCATGGCCCAGTGTGTCATTAAAGAATGGTGGTGGCAGTTTGTATCTGCGTAGTCTTGGAACGTCACTGTCTTGTTCTTGTGTTGCTCCTGCTCCTGTAGTTGTGGCTCCTACTGTCTCTGCTGTAGCTGGTTCATTGTTTGCTCATGTAGTGGCCTGCGCTGATGCTGATACTGGTCTCCTGACATGTCGTGGAAGTTTAGCATGTGGTTTGTTGCTGCTGCACTTGCTGTAGTATACTGGAGCTCCCCTACTTGCAGGATCTCAGCTCCGCTACCACATTGAAATCAAACTAAACTGACAAATGCAACAATTGCAAGTGCTAGTATGGTTTCAACTAACAATCAAACCCGTAGTCTGCTATAAACCTATACTTCCAGGACGATCTCATGTCATCAATGTAGTATGGATTGAATTCAAGGCCTGCAGTAGTGTACAATACATTTGCTGTCTCTTGACATCTCTCTTTTTCTGTTTCTTTCTCTCTCTCTCTCTCTCTGCGCCTCTCTCTCTCTCTCTATATCTCTGTTTTGCTTCGGTGGTTGAAGGGCGATTTTAGCTGGTTTGGGATAAACCAGCTACATAAATATCATGGAACAGCGCGTGACTGGGAAGACTAAAACGGACCAAAAGTGGGAGGAAAAGGACTGTCTGTCCATTGCAAACCAAACCCCGTTGCGCTCTTCTTTGCTCATCTGCTCGCCGCTTTTTCTTTGTCGTCCTATGGGTCCATTTTCAGCCAGCTAAAGTGCCCGAAATGTCCAAAGCATCTAGAGGAAACTCATGGTTACCAAGAAGGTGCGAAAAAGAAACAGCTTCAAAGTTCCAACCAGTAACCTGTAAGGGAAGCTCAGGGAAACAAAAACCCGCCTCAACGGGGTTTAAACGAGCTGGACATTCCACGGCTCTCGCCATTTCGCACAAGAAGCTCGCCCGCCCAATGGATGTCTTTCAGGGTGCCCCCCAAGCTTGCCCAACAAACAAATTACGCACCCACCCTTAGTCTATTCTTGGGGGACTTACTCCTCTGCACATGAACATGGAACCCAACAAAAAGGTCCCTGAAAAGGAACTTCCTTTAAAAGGCGGCTTGTGTTTGGGGGATCCATGTTAATCTGTAGGGGAGTGGTTTCTTCTTAGGAGAATTGTTCTTTTCGATTTACCCAGCCCAGCTCCTTCATTTGAAGCTTTGGCGCCCTCCTTCCCGTTTGGTGACTAGTCCGATAATTGAAGCCATTGCTTAAAGAACCTCCTTGCAGAGATGGGAATCAGCCACTTGCTCTCCCAAACATGGAACAGGTGAATAAGCTCAGGTGATATTATTAACAGCATGCGGTGCTCTTTTTGGTGCTCGCTCCACCCCACAACCCTCACACATTCTCGTGGAACCCTCGTGGAACCCTGGTGGAACCCCGGTAGAACCCTGGTGGGACCCTCGTGAAACCCTTGTGAAACCCTCGTGGAACCTTGCCTCAAAGCCGCCCCGACCACTCCGAAGCCCATCTGCACTGAGACCCAAAGCTTTCAGCTTTTGAGAAAAACGATGGTCCAACGGCTCCCACCAGGAGCTCCCTGGCCTTTGTCTTGGGTAAGTTCATGCCTAAATGTGCCATCGCGAAATCCTGACACCATTTCCCGAAGTCAGGAAACCACCAGTCCAAGCCACCAATTAAGGGTTACCCCAACAACCCGAGCTGGGCGAAGAGGACTACAGGCCCGAGGAGCCCGTCAGCTGGATCTCCTACTTGGACTTCAACGCCATGTACCCAGCCGCAATGACGCTGCCCATGCCCAACGCTACGAGACGATCGCCCTGCCCGAAGAAGGCGCCGCAAGGCTGAGCTGGCTGCACGAGACGTGCCTCTCCGGGCTGGACTGGGAGTCCGACGTCGAGGAGGTGAGCTACCTGCTCCTCGTGGACTACGACTTTCCCGGAGGTGCACGACCACTTGGACTGGGCTCCCCCCGCGCGCATGAAGGTCGGGAAGGGCCTGTACGGCCCGCACACGGCGACCATGGCGGAGCGCCTCGGCATCTCCCCGTCCCCCTGCGAGAAGCTCGTGCCCTTCCTCGGCATGCACGTCAAGGAGGGCGCGGACGGCAAGCGCCTCAAGTTCTTGCGGGACGTGCTATGGCCCAGGGTCTGGAGGCTGCGCAGAGCCTACCGCTTCGCATGCAGCCCCTTCATGGCCGGCTTCATGGAGCTCAAGCACTGCGAGCGGAGGCAGCTCAAGACGGCGGGGAGCGTGGTCGCCGAGAAGGTGGTCAGAACGCCATCTTCGGCCGCTGCTGCATGAACATTCATGAGACCCTAAAGCTTAAGCTGTAGAAGAAGCAGGGACCCTCTACAAGCTCTACAAGCCACAAGCCTTCAAATCAAACCCAAAAAACACAACCACCACCAAAAACCTAAAACCACCACCACAGAACCTGCAAGGGACCACAAGCCTTCAAGTCCCAACAAGCAGGCTTTACAAGGGACCCCAAGATCGTCTTTCGCTGAGCTGATTATCCTCATCAGGAACGCCACCAATCAGCTCAGGTACTTCACGTCTGATCATGCAAGAAGGTGGCGTCCGACTCCAAGGAACAAGCAAAAACCCCAAAGACCCCTTTGGAGCAGGGGGCACACGCACACACCCAAAAGGGGGAACACAGGGCAACCCAAACACGAAACAGAAAAGGAAAAATAAAAAGAAAAGACCCCAGAAACTGAGAACAAAAAGGCAAAAAAGAGCAACATAAGCAAAAAGAGCAAAAAGAAAAAGAAGAAGAAAAATCGCCTTCGTCATTCCGCGTGACGGTTGTGGCAGCTTTTTCCCGTGCCTATCTGATGCAGATACAAGGTCCTGGTCAAGCTGGTAGAAGATGCCGAGGAGTGATCGCGTCCAAGATCGATCCCTCCTGCCAAGTTGAGGTCGGACAAGGGGCCTGCATCAGGAGGCATCAGATACGCCTGGCGGGACGGACAGAAAGGGGTCAAGGGGTGATACAAGTCTGGTGAAACATCTTGGTAAACAGTCAGTTAGAAACGGTCCTTGCAGTGCTTTTTTGGAGATCCGGTGAGGGGCAAAGTCAGCAGAAAAAGCTCAGTGGTAACAGTCACAACGGTCAGCGCTAAAGGTCAGTCGGTAAAGGTCAGAAGAAAAGGTCTGTGCATGAGGCAAATCGAATGCCCCGAAGGGTTCACGACACTGACCGTGGCTCAGAAGCAGTGCCGGCACACACTTGATGGAAGACATCGAAACTGCGAAGGCGCACCCCAAGCAACTGAAAGGTGAAAAGAGGAGTTTCGGCTCCAAGCAAGTCAGATCGTCTTTCGCTGAGCTGATTATCCTCATCAGGAACGCCATCAATCAGCTCAGGTATTTCACGTTTGATCATGCAAGAAGGTGGCGTCCGACTCCAAGGAACAAGCAAAAACCCCGAAGACCCCTTAGGAACAGGGGCACACACACGCGCACACACCAATTTTCGGGGCTCCTTAAAACGCCCCCAGCGAGCGCCCGCGCGTTGCCCCGTGTCACGGGCGGCTGGCGCCTGGCCGCTGGCCTCCAAGGGCGCCAGCAGCCAGAAGGAGCGCTCCGGGAGGTCCTGGCGGAGGAAAAAAGTCGACGTCAGTCGGTGGGTTGAGGGGTGGAGGGATGGGTGTGGAGTGTGGGGTGGAGTGGGGGCGAGAGCGAGAGTGTTTCAAGAGGGCGAGAGAGGGAGAAGGAGAAAAGGGAAGGGGGGGAGAGGGAGAGGGAGAGGGACATTTGGGGTCCAGCGATCTTTTGAGACCTACTGGGCACTCATTTTCTGCTGAACTTTTGGTCTCGCCAGCATTTTTGGGCGTGGTTTTGCTTTGAGGGGCCGAGATCGCATCGCACACGGCGCCTTTTGACAACGTGCTGGCACATCGCGGAAGCTCTCGTAAACCGGTTCCTTCAGTGCTCGTGGGGGTGAGTTGCCTGAGCCAATTCACTGTCAGGCACAGGTGTTCTTGTTAGTTTTGGTAGAAAAATAGATGGCGATTCCTGGTTTACCAACCATAGACACGAATGCGCAAGCAGTTGTGGCTGCAGCAGCAGACGGTGCGCATTAAAATTAGCATTGCCCGGGCGGTGGGAATCTGGATTACTTTTGACCATGGTGGTTGACAAGGACAAAAAGACTTGAAAGGAGCCCAAAAGCGCCATTTCGCCATGTCCCAGCGGGATCACAGAATCCGGAATTGTAAACCGAAAGCAGATATCACATGATTCAAAACAAAAGTCCGCCGGGGTTTGGTCTGGGGTCGACGTGTCAAGCCCTTCGAAACCAACCCCTCGTGTTCCGGCCCGTCTTGGCGGCTTTCGGAACCATCACCCACCTTCGAGCCTGGTGGGTGGGTCTTTTCAACGGTCTCAGTGGGTCTTTTCGTTTTCCATTAAAAAGTGACATCCTCAAAAATGTCCTCACTTCATGGTCGCTCTTGACCGGACACTACGAAAAGTCATTGAGAGAACCTCACTTCCTGTGTAAATTGGAAGAAAGTCCTGAGCAACCGGCAACCCCTCAACATCACTAGGGGCCAATTCTGCTTTCAGAACTCCCATCGGTTCTGCTGACACGCTCCCTCTTGTAAATTTCTTTCAGGATCGCAGCTTCATCGAATCGCTCCCGAAGAACCAGCAATCCGACATCCCAATGGTTTCCCGAATCTGGTGCTGAGAAATGGAAGAACCCTCTAAACCATCCCTTGCTGTCTTCGAAAGGGAATCCCAAAACAGTTCATTTTGTTTCTCCTGCCCTACCTTTTGCACCAGCAAAATGGTTTTGGGCTGGCGTTTTCGGAGTCTCCAACTGGTCTCCCTTTCTTCCATTTGCTTAAGCCCCCAGGGGACAAAAACACATATTTCCAGTAGCGATAGATTCCCCTTAAAACCAACAAGGGAAAAACACAACATCTCATTTCAGCAACTGCAAGCTTGCAATTGGGTACCTGCACCTTTTGGCAGAAAATAACATTTCAGCAGCCAACCTGTCGAAAATTTGGCTGTGGGTCAAAACCAAAGGTGCCATTTTGGAGAACCACCCATTTTAGAACCTATTTTAGTGGTTGGATTGAATCCGATGTTCACTCAAGGCCAACCGAGTTGGATGTTGAAAGGCCCATGGCCAGTCCCGCCTGGTCCCGGCACACCTCAACATCCTCTCTGGGGATCCACAGGCCGAAGTGGTCCTATCGCGGTCGACCGCGCACAAATTAACCCGCCCCCGCCCCTCGTCAGAGCAGCAGCAACCCAGAAAATTCCCCAAGCTAGACCCCCAAAACGACGTGCATGTATCTATATGTATATGTATTTACTATGATTATCATGATTGTTGTTGTTGCTATTATTAGTCTCATTAGTGATGCAATAATCATTGCAATTCCTATTTGAACTATGACTATTATCATTATTAGCATTGTTATTGGTGATATTATTAATAAGGGTAGTGGCTTTAGTATTAGTAGTAGTAGCAGTACTATTATCATGTTCATTGTCATTATTCCTATCATTGTCATTATCATTCTCAGTATCACCACTAGTTCTATTATGATTATGATTATGCTGAGTGTTATTACTGTCATTATTACTAACATTATAATAATTACTATTATCAATATAAGCATTATAAATATCATTGTTGATATTGTTATTACTAAGTATGCTTATTGTTATTGTTGTTTGTAATTATTACTATCATTATCGTGTTTGTGATTGTTATTAGCATTGTGATTGTGATTGGTCTTGTTGTTATTATGATCAATATTACTGTTAGTATTATCAGTATCAGTATTCTTATTAAATATCATTATTATTATTAGTAGTAGTAGTACCATGTGTAAGGGCCAACATTATCATCATGGCACCATGAGATTATTTGGTTGAATCGTACCCAAACCTCATTTATCATTGTCTAACCACCTCTACGGCAACTTGCTCAGCTGACCATCTGGATTTAAGCTTGAGTGACATGGCTGCGGGTCAAAAATAGGGATATAGGTTCACATGTTGAGAAAAACCTGAGGTCCAATCCCTGGTGAATGTTGACCCATACGAGTTTGTCGTTTTTTAGGTGACCATCCAAAATTGTCGAAATAATGTTAAAAACAACACGGAAAACGGGTACCAACTCAAAGAAGAGACAACCCATACCGACATGGTGATGTCCAGCGTACACGTCACTGGAATGCATGGAAAGCCCATGGTGAGTATGGCTGCTATTCATGAGTCGTTGATGTTTACCTGGATGTGACTTCGTGTTTCTTTGTGTTTTGAGGGTACCCTTTTCACCCTTCCTTTAGGAAAGCCGAAGGAAAATCCAGCCATTTATATGTGTATTTATATATGTATATTTATATATGTATATATATGTGTATATATATATATATATGGGGGGGGGGAACCAGTTGGACACATACCCATCCGCTTCAGGCGAGTGAGGCTGGTACATGGATAGCCACCCCTGGCCTCACTTCCGATCAAGTGGATTGAGCCAAAAAAAAGTCCGAACTCTCGACTTACCCACCAACATGGTCACCCAACATGTGGCTCAAGTCGGCGCTGGGAGTGAGCACTGCAGAACTTCGGCACGTGCTGGGCTTACTAGAGGGGGCACCGGACCTCCCCTTCAACCATTGCACTGTCGGAAACCATTGAAAAGCCACCTTTGGAGGTTCCCTTGCAGGAAGAAATGGCTCGAACAATCAGGAACCACTTTCTACGGGAGGGCCACGTTCGGCCAAACGCCTTTTTAGACCCATCGCGCATCGAGCCTCGCCTTGAAGTACATGAGCGCCGGCTGATCCAAGAGCTCGTGGAGAGGGCAGCTCCTCACGTAGCGCAAAGCTCCAGGCCCCTACGTCCAGTTGCTGATTTGTCTTGCGAAACCTCTGGGAAAAATCGGGAAAAATAGGTCCCAGCTTGTGGAAATCGATTCCCTTAAAAACCGCAAATAGGTTGTGAAATCGATTCCCTTTAACACCGCAAATGAACTTTGAAGGAACTCGGAGGAGGGGTCTCAAGAGGCTGGAGAGAAACAAAAGGGAACATCCCATGGTCTCGTCTTCTTTTCCGGGGTACCCCGTTTCCTTTTAGCACGCATGTCCCCCGCCTCTCGCATCGCGAGAGCTCCAGGCACATCTGGCTCCAAGCCTGGCGACCAGGGAGCGAATCGAGTCTGTCTGCCTTAAAAAAAAGCCGACGCCCCCGTGAATACTCTAGGGGTACCATTGGTCTTGGCCCACCGCCAAACAACTTCTAGCCAATACTCGTGGAAGTGGACAGGGGTCCTTTTCAATATTCTAGGGGTACCTTCCATTTCCATTCTTTCCAGGGATCCGGATCTTTCTAGAAAACGTCCGGAAACCCAGGGAAAACGACTAGTTTTTGAAACGAACGATGGTTGGAAGGAATGGAGAAGGAGTCAACCCCTAGAAATACACACTGTTCACTTTTCAACCCCGAAAAAGGGTATTCCAAAAACAGGCAGGTAGGAGTCATAGAGTCACAACACTCCGAATTCAACGTCCGCAAAGAGAGCGAAACGGTGGACCCAAAAAGAAGCAACCAATTGAGCAGGGAGGGGCCACAAAATCTGCAGGCCCGTCTAAACCCAAACCAGATGCTCATTTCAAGTGACGGAGAGCGAGGGCACCCGGGTAGACTGAACCGCCTTGTTGATTTCCGCAAACGGTTGAAACTTTGGGCGACGTGTTCTAGCAAACATAAATTAGACCAAGAAACGGGGGCGTCTTGAAGAGATGGGTTCCGCAAAATGTTGCTTCCCTTGAAATACCCACCCAAATAATGGTTGGCTTCAACGACCCACCCCAAAAAATGGTAGGGGTATCCTGTTGCTTCCCTTCACCTACAAGTACCCACCCCCAAAACAGGCGGTCTCCTTCAAATACCAGTACCACCCCCCCCAAACAAAAAGAAGAAAAAGAAGAGAAAGCGGCTGGGCCCCCCCCAGATTTGCGCGGCGAAAAGCAGGCAGAAACAAAGAAACTCCCTTCTAATACAAGTGCCGTACAAGTACCACCCCAATAAAAAAAGTGGTTGGCCCTCCCCCCAAACAAAAAAAAATGCGCGGCCAAAAAGCAGGGACAAAAAAAACTCCCTTCCAATACAAGTATACCACCCAACAAAAAAACCGCAGGTGGTTGGCCCCCCCCCCCCCAAATTTTGCGCGGCGAGAAAGAGAATAGGAAAAAAAAAGTGGTTGGCCCCCCCCCAAAAAAAAGAAAAAATCCGCGGCAAGAAGCGGGGAGAAGAGGAGAACACAACTCCCCGCGGCGCAAATCGCCCTCCGCTGCTCGAAGGCCTTGAGGTCGCCGAGCTGCGCCTCCGAGGCCTCCAGCGCGCCCGCGCTCGCCACCTGCGGGGGCCCGGCAGGCCGCGCCAGCGGTTTTGACGGGGCGGGGGGGGGGGGTTTTGGACGGGAGGGGGGGGGTTTGATGGAGGGTTTGGGGGGGGTTGACGGAGGGTTGGGGGGGGGGACCCAAAATCTCCGAAGTTCTCCTAAAAAATCCGGGGTCTTGACGGGGTTTTGCCGGGGGTCTTGACGGGGGAAGAAGGGGGAAAGGGGGGTAAAGACAGTCCTCCCGGTGCCAGGAACCAACATGGTGCAAGGAAAACGGAAACAGGAGCCCGAACCCCGAAACGTCAGGTTCGATGGAACAGAAGAAAGAGTGATTTCCCTTACCCACTGGGACTCTCTGCACCAATTGAGACGTGGTGAGACTTGAACCCATTCTAGGGGTTGATTCCCCATTCTTTTCAACCATCGCTCTTTTCTCAAAAACCAGCTGTTTCCCCCAGGATTTTGGGTGGTTTTCTAGAAAGATCCGGATACCTGGAAAGAATGGACATGGAAGCTACCCCTAGACCGTCATGATTAGACTTAGGCCCCGTTACGGAATGTATATTCTATTGGTTGCTCCCTTTGAGTCACTGGAAACATGTAAAATGTATCCTAAGTTCAACCAGAAAAAAACATGCTTTTGTTTTTTGTTTTGCCACCTTTTGTGAGAAAAATGGCGACCCCCTTAAAAAGGAATCCTTCACTACGAGGGGGTCGAACATTTTTCCACAAAAGGTGGCACAAAGACCCCCCTGGGAAAAAAATGGCTCGGGATCCTTTCAAGCCACTCGTCCACCTCTCGCGGCTCTGGCCGCGAGCGCGCCTTCACCTCTACCGGCTCCGCGAGTCCTGGACACGAGAGACAAGCCCTGCTCTCTTTGCTTTCTGCGAAGCCCTGCTAAAAGTTGTTGACTTTCTAGTGTTTAGGGTTTAGTGGGTTTAATACGGAAAACCCTAAAAGTTGGCGAAAAGTGAAAGTCCTGACTCCCAAGCAAAATGCACCAAAGCGCTCTTCCAGATGAAACCTGGGTTGGTTTGGGAAAGTTTATTTGGGGTCCATTTGGGTCTATTTGGGATTTTGGGTCATGTCCCTCGGGTGTAATCCCGGGGTGTATTAGGAAAATCCATATTCATTGGTGGTTTGGGTTGGTGGTTTAGTGGTCCGGGGCGGTTTACCATTTCAGAATTAAGGGTTCAAATCTGAAGGTCGGACCCCCGCAAACTGGTGTTCTCCTTTTGGTTTCCCTGTGAATCCCTACCAATCGAGGGCGACACTCAAAAAAAAAAAGACAGACCGAATGCCCAGAAAATCAGAACGGGGATGACTCAGGTCCTTCCACTCGTTTCACATGTCCTGCTTCTTTAGAGAAAAAGAGAGAGAAAAAATAGAAAAAGCTCCCCTTCCTCACCTTCTCCATGACACCATGCTCTTCTCTGCCTCATGCTGATATTTGAGGCCTGCTGGGGTTACAAAAACAAGAGACACCGGAAGGAAAACCACCGCTTTTGTTAGGCCCCCGATTTTGACTCTACCCCATACCCAGTTGGACTGGGGATGGTAGGAGTGAACGCTTCGCAATTCTTTAGCCCCTGTGTCCACGCATCTGGTGAGAAAATGACCATCGATCGATGAATGCAAAAGCCACGAGTCGGTGAGTCTCCGAATTGCCAAAGCAAAAAGGCAGGCTCGTACCCCAGGTCCCACCAAAATAGCCCGGTGCTCAAACCAAAACTCGGTTGTTCAGTGACCCTGGAAAAAAAAGGGAACCCTTTTTGGGGCTTGGACCATTTGTAGTGGGGCCGCCCCCGCAAAAAAGGGAAAAAGAATGGGTGCCACCGAACAACTGAGAAAGAATGGCGAACTTCAGACCTCTGCGCCAACCAAAGCAACAAACACCCACCCGATCGGTGGGTTTCACAGAGCCAACGACCGATCCCGAAAGTGGACCGGGATCCCGAAAAACGGGCGAAACACAAACCAAACAAAAAAAACATCGCAAAGCCCCGGCGGCGGTTGCAAACCCCCCCCAAGGGGCCCAGATCCCGATCCATCGACCCCGGATCGATCGATCCGCTCCAGGGGGCAGAAGGAGGAAGCTCAAGGCGCTCCCGGGCACCTCGTGAAACGGCGAGTTGTCCGGAACCCAAAAGAAATCGATGCGCGGGGAAAGACATGGAAAAAAACACCAGGGAAGCTCCCCCAAGTTGCTTTTTGCCTACATGAACCTCCCCCAAATTGCTAAATGAGGGGGAAAAAAGCGGGGGGAGGTGGTGGCATCTCCAAGTGTCCTTTGTCCGGCCTGTTTGAACGTATCAAACACGGGGCACTTCGGCTCCGCGCCTCCAAGAGGAGTCCGAAAGCCAAAGGAATCCATGGCTCGCTAGGGATCGGAGCCCCCGAAAGGATGGGCTTTGAAGGGAGGCCCAAAGGAAATCCGGCAAATGGCCATGGGGCAGCACCTACGTCTCCATTTTGGGGTGGATGAACATGAGCGGTCCAAGTACCGAAAAGACCGCCCCCATGGAATGTTTCCAGGTCGGAAAATTGGACCCTGACTCAGAAAAGGTGACTTCGCGCCTCCTCCGGCAACAGCAGCCCCAAAGACCTCCTCACAGACCGATCGAGACAAAACCCTCGTCAAATGGCTGTGGCTCAAAAAGTGGAACCCATGGTTGGGCCGCGATGGAGACAAAGACCAAAATCTGCGTAACCCCTTTTGAGCCGCACCCAAATGGGAGTGGTGAAAAAGTTTTCACCGTCCGGGACCGGCCACCGAGAAAAATCGGGTCACCCCAAACTTGCTGGCGCGATAGGTAGGGAATGCGACCGGGTGTTGGAATGAATCCTTAGGGGACTCCCGAATCAAGGAAACCAAAAGGGATAGTTTATTGGTGTCATTCCCAACCAGCAAGCAAAATGGGTTGCCCTAACACCTGCATTCTATATCATGGTTGCTTAACTTTGACCCATACCTAATTGATGTCACCGAGAAAACAAAAAAAGAAAGAAAAATAAAAACATACCCACTGCAAAGGGGGCACAAAAGGTACAATTCCGGGCATCCGCTCTGACAACCTAGGCATGGTTTCTTGCCAACATGGGGCCAGCTCCTCTGAACCAAGCATGTGGTGTTTCTACCGTGGTCTTGGTAGAAGGCGGGGATGCAAACCGTCCCGATTGCAAAACCATGCTGAGGTCCAAACGATGGGCAAAAGAGGCCATGCTTGAAGATGGACATGTGGAACGAAAAACCCCGATATCTGTGGGGCGCTCACAAAACCAGCAGAGCTTCTCGGTCTTCTCCGGTTTACCATGGCCAGAGTTTCACATGGAACAGCGCCTTCTTTGAATTGCCCCAGCCATCCACGAGTCCTCGGGCTTGAAACGAATCCAGCTGTTCAATACATTGTCCGCGAATGGCGCCGTGTCTGCCCCAACCATTTGCACCGGAAAGCCCTGAGGAACGGCCGGAGTATATCAAAATCAGCCCTGAAATACCGTGGAAGGACGAAATCCTGCACCACCATTCAGAAACCCTGATGTCTGCTTTGATTCCCCAACGTAAATACCGCATCAAACCGTTATGGCAGAAAAACAAACAAACAAAAAACTTGGATTCATTCGTGGGTGCGAAATGGAATTGGCAACCATCCACATGCCACATACCACCGGGTCAGAACTGGCTCACAAAGCCCAAGGTGCCCAGGTCTGAGCCAAGCATCCCTGCCAGGAAGACGTCAGAATCTCACTCCGGCTTTGTACAGTCCAAACCTGGATCGCCAGTTGCGATCGTTCTTTTTCCATCCAATTTACCCCAGAAACCAGCAACAGTGACCGGAAAAAAAAAGAAGGCTGGAATGAAACCTCACAAGGCCCTCGATCTTCCTTTAAACAAAAGAGACCAGTTCTCTGGGTTCCAACGACCAGAGGCTGGTGTTTCAGCCGCAATTTCTCCAACCAGTCTCCCCGAACCTCTCCCCTCTGACCCCCTCTCCTGTCGCCCAGCACCAGCCGGTGCACCCAGAACCGGACTCCGGGCCCTCCAGACCCTCCGGGCCCGGCAGTCGGGGCCGCGAGGCACCGGGGCAGACGCCTGAGCTCGCTGAGACCTGCCTCACCCCTCTCTGTTTTCAGAAGCCCTCAAAAGTTGCGGGTTTTTTCCTATTGGGAAAAGGAAAAAACAACCTTTCGAACCACCTAGCCTTTTCAGACGCCCTGAACAGCTTGGGTTATGGCAAAAGATCGATCAACTGAAGACATATCTACCACCCGAAGGAACCGGATCGCTCGGAACCGGATCAGTCGCAAGGTCGCCCTTCGGCGCAGGAAAGGGGCGACCAATTGGCGGGGTGGTTCACCCGGAACCTCGAGATATCTTCAGCTTCCCCCCCAAAAAAACAGATGAACGGATGCGCTTCTTGAAGCAAGCCGAGGGAAGAACCTAGCACCATACTCACCAGAGCGGTTGCTTGAGGCTGGTCACCAGAGGCCTGAGATCGACACGTTGAAGGTAGATCGCAAGTCCTTTTGGGAAACCGGGGGTGAGTAAACCGAAATGGGTTGCAATCGGAACTTCTTCCATCCCCGGTGTTCACCCTGCGGTTGTTCGAAATGTCGACCCAGGAGACATGGTCGATTGGGGGGGGGTTGTGCCTTAGAACCACTCACTTTTGAGAGATACGACCACCCACCTTTCACTTTCGAGGGAAGTGCACCTTCAGATATGTCTGGGTGATGAAACTCATGCACATTTCCCCTTGGTCCTGTTCACCGGCATGGCTTACCAGTTACGACTCTTAGACATGGGGCACGGACCTCTGCCTCCCGAGATCTCTCCACAGATCTCTAAATGGGGGGGGGGGTCCAGAAAAAAACTAAGGATTATCCTTGCTGTTAACCCCGGATTGAGCAGTGTCCCCTTGTAGTGGTTGGATTCAGACCACTTTTGGAGGGGTCCCCACCAACAGCTTCAGCCAACAACAGTCTCAGCCAACAACATAGCTCAACATCATTCACCTCAAATCGTGGGCTGTGCTTTGGACTTCCTTTTATATAAGACACTTCGCAAGATCTGGCTATAAAATTTATCCGAGTACCACCTCATTGGTGGACAAGACTCCTGCAAAGGCCCCGGGACGCAGGCAAATTCAAATTTGTGGGCCGTTTTCACACCCGCACACCATAAGGCTATGAATTTTTCTTTGGGACCCGAACTGGTGGACGTCAAAATTCGGTGGGGACTTGTGCCCACCAACCACTTTTTGGAGGGTTCCAACTCTTAAAATTCCTTGCCAGATGGGCCCATGTGGCCATGGGTCAAAATCCCGTACCCCCAATGAACATCCCAATCCCGACTAAAATAGGTTCTAAAATGGGTGGTGAATTCACCTACCAACCAAAATGGGATCCCAAAACGGTTTTGACAACCACAGCCTTGTGGCGCGCGCCCGCCACGCGTTCTTTCGGCGCCTCACCAGGTCCTCCATCTTGTGCAGCGCGATCTCGTCGTCGGAGCGGCCCTTCCGCCGTTTGGAGGTGCGCCCTAGGCCGCGCAGGGGTCTCCAAAAAACCGCTGAAAGGATAAAACCCAAAGATCACCTGGGGTTTGAAGAAAAAAGATTCCATTTAGGGCCCCCAGTTTTCACCACGGGTTCACTTTTCCCATGATGGTTGAAGCATCAGCTTTTCAGTGGTCCCATGTAAAGGACCCTTTGATCAGCCCCCATGGACCCTCCTTCCGGCGAATCCATGGAAGCTCTCACCCCGAAATGGATTCCTTGCCGTACATCAGATGCCTTCCGGGGGCTTCCGGCTGCTCGCCAAAATGAAAGCTCCCTTTGCAGTTCAAAAAAGCTACCCCGGAAAACGAGGGGAAGACGTGCCGAGGAAAAATAAAACAACTGCACCTCCCTTTGTGCCAGGGAAATCTTTGGGACTGATGCCGCACCTTTGGCTGTGTCTCTTGAAATCCAAGCCACCCGTCGATGGGGATGTCGAATTAGTTGGACCACAGTGTTGTTTTTGCTTTTGGTGTTTGGATCTGTTTGTGTTTTGTTTGGTAGGCTGCAAAAAGAACGCTTTTTGCAAGCCCATAGCAAGAGTTGTACAGCTAAGGATTTCCCTTAGTGCCCCCTTGGAAGCTGCGACTGCACAAAAAGGAGAGCGGGCCAAGGAACATTTCTGGGAGGGCAGGTTTGTCAGGGGTGTGTGTGCGGGTGTCCCCCCCCCAAAAAAAAGTGGGCACCCCCAAAAAGCTTCTCAAGGAAGCCGGAACCCAAGGCTCTGCCTTGACCCAGGTGATCAAACTGATACCCGCGGCCTTTAAGCTGAGGCGCGAAGTCCTCACAAGTTGAAACTTGACTCTTGCAGGGCGTTTCTCCAAATGCACCCACCTTTTGGTTGGGAGATTTGGAGAAACCAAGAAACCAACTGTAGAATGGTCCTCTGAATTCGTGGGTTTTTCCTTTTACTTGAAAAACCTCTTGAAATGGTCCTCTGAATTCGTGGGTGTTTTTTCCTTTGAATGGTCCTAACTACTTGGAAAAACCACTTGAAATGGTCCTCACTTGGAATCGCCAGAGGAACCCCGATGGCCATGGGGCCCCCGCGGCCGGAAGCCGCATCGATGAGGCCCCGGTACTCCTGACGGCCTGTGACCTGCGCCGGGGCCAAAGGGGGAAGCTCATTTTATGTTATTTTGTGTGTGTGTGTTTTTTGATGGGTGGTAATGAAAACAAAGAAGCTACAGGAAGAATAAATAGGCTTTTGGTAATGGGTGGTACAACCACTAGGTCCTCCAGTGGAGAGGTTAGAAGAAAGGTACCCGACTTTGTTCTCTATTCTGTTTAGTAGGTTGAAACCCTCCCAACCAAAAAAGGGGCGAGAAAGGGCCCGATCCTGGGGGACCTAGACCAAGAAGCTAAAGGAAGGCGGAATTCGTGTACTGGAGGTTGCATAAAAACGTTCGCGGAGAAGAAAAAAAAAAAGAACACTCGAAAGATGTGGCCGGTTCCCACGACGACACATGGGTCAGGCGTCACTGGAATTCCAACCGCAAGTGGCAGTTTACAAGTTGCGGTGCCAGTAAAAATGAGACTGGGGGCCCCCTGTTGAAGCAACCATGTTGGGGTCAAAAAAGATTCGGACTCTTGAAACTCAGCCTGAGCCGAGCTTCCGCGGATCAAAAAATCACGAAGGTTTCCGCAGGACATGATTTCAGCCCCGTCCTCCAAGTTTCAGTGTGGGGAATTGGCATTGTTTTTCATCCAACCAAACCAACAGCGGACTGCCAATAGTCAGCTCATTCTGTTTGGGTAAACTCGAAACCATGCTTTTCTGGGCTCTCCTTAGATCCGCCAAAACATGGTTTGTGATTTAAATGGAAACCCAACCACCAAACCAAACCTAACAACCTAATAAGAACCGTGCTGGACACCGCCGAGTCTGAGCGACTTCTTCGCCTTCTCTTGGAACTTCACAGTCCCGCTCACCCCGCGTCAAGCGAGCCAAGCGAGCCTTCAGGTGGTCGTCCAGGATCCCCATGTCATGCAGCGCTTCGCCTAATGCCGCTGTGGACTTCTCTACCCTGCTCTTACGGGCCAAACCTGGAAACTAGGTGGTGAGGCGGGGTTGTAACCACGTCAAACTTGAATAATTAGACATGCTGTCGGGATGAACAAAGTAAAAATCGTCTGTGTTATACATGCTTGCTCGCTGTTCCATAAGATCTGTCATTGTTACCACTCCTGCTGGCGGTTTCTAAAGAGAACGACAGGTGGTTGGAGAATGGGGAAGCAAACCTTAGAACTTTGGGACTTTACCCCAACGGCCAGGCGGCCAGGCCCTCTCAGCCCACCCTGCAACCTTGCTGGTTCTCAGCAATGAGGGAATGATCTCCATATGGTTTCCTTTGACTAGGTCCTCCAGTGGAGAGGTTAGGACTCAGGTCCATTCGGCCGAAAAAAACAACCAAACTGCCCGACTGAAACAGCCAAACCCTGCCCCCCCCCCACCCCCACCCCCACCCCCACCCCCACTTTCGAGGGGCTCTGAGAATAGGGGTCCTCTACAGTTGGCATTCCTTCTTTCACTTGAAGCTTCAAACAAGAACCCAATGGGTCCATCCTCTGGAGATGTCTAGGTCCTCCAGCAGAGAGATTAGTATAAGGGTACCAACTTTTTTCTGTAGTCTGTTTTAGTAGGGGAACCCTCCCCCCAAAAAACGGGCAAAACTGAAACCTCCCCCCCCCCCGGTAACCCCGTCACCCCCGGTGTCGCTTCCGCCCAAAGCCGCCGATGCTTTGCTGTGGCTCCCCGCAGGCCCACAGCGCCGCAAAGTCCTTGGCCATGTCCTGGCCGCGGCGAAGTATTATCCATTTCTTGGCACATCCATTTCTTGGTGCCAACCTAAAAATCCCCGGCCAATTCGAAACTGGTTTTGCTCTCCAAGTGAGAGAGGCCCACTAAAACATGGCTGTGGGTCAAAAATGGGTACCCAAATGGAACCAAGGACTAAAACCTGCGGTCCAATTCCTGGTGGTTAAATCTTGACCCATACTCATTTCTTGGTGCCAACCTAAAAATCCCCGGCCAATTCGAAACTGGTTTTGCTCTCCAAGTGAGAGAGGCCCACTAAAACATGGCTGTGGGTCAAAAATGGGTGCCCAAATGGAACCAAGGACTAAAACCTGCGGTCCAATTCCTGGTGGTTAAATCTTGACCCATACTCATTTCTTGGTGCCAACCTAAAAATCCAATTCGAAACTGGTTTTGCTCTCCAAGTGAGAGAGGCCCACTAAAACATGGCTCAAAAATGGGACCCAAATGGAACCAAGGACTAAAACCTGCGGTCTGGTGGTTAAATGACCCATACTCATTTGGTGCCAACCTAAAAATCCCCGGCCAATTCGAAACTGGTTTTGCTCTCCAAGTGAGAGAGGCCCACTAAAACATGGCTGTGGGTCAAAAATGGGTACCCAAATGGAACCAAGGACTAAAACCTGCGGTCCAATTCCTGGTGGTTAAATCTTGACCCATACTCATTTCTTGGTGCCAACCTAAAAATCCCCGGCCAATTCGAAACTGGTTTGCTCTCCAAGTGAGAGAGGCCCACTAAAATATGGCTGTGGGTCAAAAATGGGTACCCAAATGGAACCAAGGACTAAAACCTGCGGTCCAATTCCTGGTGGTTAAATCTTGACCCATACTCATTTCTTGGTGCCGACCTAAAAATCCCCGGCCAATTCGAAACTGGTTTGCTCTCCAAGTGAGAGAGGCCCACTAAAATATGGCTGTGGGTCAAAAATGGGTACCCAAATGGAATCAAGGACTAAAACCTGCGGTCCAATTCCTGGTGGTTAAATCTTGACCCATACTCATTTCTTGGTGCCGACCTAAAAATCCCCGGCCAATTCGAAACTGGTTTGCTCTTAAGTGAGAGAGGCCCACTAAAACATGGCTGTGGGTCAAAAATGGGTACCCAAATGGAACCAAGGACTAAAACCTGCGGTCCAATTCCTGGTGGTTAAATCTTGACCCATACTCATTTCTTGGTGCCAACCTAAAAATCCCCGGCCAATTCGAAACTGGTTTGCTCTCCAAGTGAGAGAGGCCCACTAAAATATGGCTGTGGGTCAAAAATGGGTACCCAAATGGAACCAAGGACTAAAACCTGCGGTCCAATTCCTGGTGGTTAAATCTTGACCCATACTCATTTCTTGGTGCCGACCTAAAAATCCCCGGCCAATTCGAAACTGGTTTGCTCTCAAGTGAGAGAGGCCCACTAAAACATGGCTGTGGGTCAAAAATGGGTACCCAACATGGCTTGCCGGGTAAATGGAACCAAGGACTAAAACATGCGGTCCAATTCCAGGTGGTTGAACTTTGACCCATACCCATTTCTTGGTGCCAACCTGGGTGCCAACCTAAAATCCCCCTCCCTGCCTCGACGGTAAAAGGCAAGGGGGTTAATAGAACCGCCTTCGTGTAAAAGGGGGTTTGAAGGGGCACGGCCAAACCGGCGGCGAAACGGCGAACGGCGTATGGAGAGCCCAGAGGTCGAAGCACCCAGCGGGTGGGGCGCTTTTAGGTTGGACCCCGCCGGCACGCATCTGGGTTTGTTTCCTTCTGGCTTTCCTTTGCAACCCAAGGTTGAGGTTGTGGCAGGTGTGGTTTACTTGCTGGTGCGATGGCTAGGAAATGAGACATGCAATGACCCGTATGTAAACCGTCCAACTGGTGGTGTCCTTTTTCTGGGGAGAAAAGAAGCCAGGGTCCCTTTCAGTACTTATCGCGCCAGCAAGTTTAGGGGACCTCCAGCATGGATTTCGGCTTTCCTTGTGGCTTTCCTTTGAAACCACAAAGTTTGGAACCCCCTAAACACACACACACACACATACACACATACACACACCTGGGACCTATGGTTCCCTTAGAAACTTCCTGGCCAAATGACCACAGGTACCTTCTCCCATGTGGGAAAGTCATCATAGGGTTGCCATCCCCCGCATCTGCCCAATTGGGAGCTTGCTTCAAAAGGAGGACAAGAGGAAAAGAAGCCCCAAACCCATCTAGATCATGGCCAGCCTGGTCCAAAGAATAAAAACTCGCCCACTCTGTTGCTCGGATACCGCCAAAAATGGCGCCAGAGCTAGGCTTCCCTTCCACGCGGAACCGAAGGGGAGTCAAACCCCTGCCCCGTTTCTGCTCAAGGATCCGAAGGGATGCGCCCAGGATCACGCTTCTTAACCCCTCCCAGGAACCTGACGTTCTTTTAGGTCCTGGTTTGGAGCATCTTCCTTTTAAAGGGACCCCTGTGAGGTTCCAGGTGGAAGAGTAGAACAGAAGCCACATGCGGTCTTTTTCGACCTTCTGACCGAAATAAGGGATCCCAAAAGAAATCTTCATGGGTCACACCGCCCAAAACAAAGACAACCTTGCCCAGATTGGATGCCTTGTCTATCCGACTGGTGCACCATGCATGGGAAACTCCCGTTTGCTGCGCCCCTGGGCCCCGCATTTGCTCCCCAAAACCTGTAATGTTCCCAAACATGCTCCACGGATTCCTTCCCAAACATGAGCCAAGCCATGTTGCCTGGCCGCTGATTGGACACCTCCATGTTGTCATCGTGAGCTTGTCCCTTAAACCACTCGTGTCTAAAAGTCCTCGTTCCCCCAAAAAAGTGGCGGCGCTAAGTTCTCCTGTTGGTGTCACGGTAAAAAAAGAGAAAAAAGAAAGAAAGACGGGGCTACGGCGCATGCCCCTAAATACCACTAAGTAGGGAACAAAGGAAACCAAACGCAAATTCCGCATGGTGTTTGGCTGGTTTACTTGCAATTTTGGTGGCAAAACCACCGTACTCAACGCCCCAAAGAACCGACGACGAAAAACCCCACGCCGCTTTTCGGCGACAAAAAACCCGCAGCGGAGCTCTTTGCGCCTTCCTGGGCATGACGGGGCCCTCCACAACCCCCAGGTGCTCCTCGAGCCGCGGGATCCAAAACAGGCGGAAACAGGCGAGGCGCGCGTTTTTTTTTGGGAGGGACCTGCACAATGGGCTCCGTGTTTCCTGCTGGTTTCCCTTTAAAACCAACTGAGCAGTCGGAATCCCCCCACAAAAATGGCATCCTTGTTGCTTTTGGTCCTCTTTGGAATCAAGGGAAAAGCTGGAATCGCCAAGACAAATGGCTTCGTTGTTCCTTGTTGGTTCCCTTTAAAACCCACCAAGAAGCGCATCCCCAGCAAGACAACTCCAAACCAGTGCATGGGGTGTACTTGCGAAACACCGTTTTGTTTAGGGGGTGTAAAATCCAAAACGATCCATCTCATTCATCATGTTTGCTTGGGGTACAAGACTATCCACTAACTATGCTTCTATAGGGGTAAATGGCTAAAGAAATGGACGCATATGCGCAAAATGCTGGCAGCAAATTTACATCCTGCGCTTGTGGTTTCGCTTTGAAGGCCAGAAAACCACCAAATCGTTGCAAGCTCTCCAAGGTGGCTTCCCCGCGCACGGCCTTCATCAGCTAGTTTCCACCCACCCACCCACCCATCCCATCCCCCACCCACACCCATCCCCACCCACCCACCCATCCACACCCACCCACCCACCCCACCCACCGATCCCCACCCACTCACACCCGCCCATTCCCACCCACCCATCCCCACCCACCCATCCCCACCCACCACCCACCCAGCCCCACCCATCCATCCCCCACCCACCGACCCACCCACCGACCCACCCACCGACCCACCCACCACCCACCCACCCACCCATCCATCCCCCACCCACCCACCCACCCATCCATCCCCCACCCACCGACCCACCCACCCACCCACCCACCCACGCATCCATCCCCCACCCACACCCACCCACACCCACCCATCCCTTGCAACAAAAAAGCCCCGTCCCTCTCGGACTTCCCGGCCCTCTCGCCACCAACGCCCCCAAACGCCCCCAAACGCCGCCCGCGCTCCTGGCAGCGGGGGCTGGCCGCCTTGCCCCACCAGCTGCGCCGCAGCTCCGAGGCCCTGGCCAGCTGCTCCTCCAGGCCCAAGCTGCAGCAGCCCACCTGACGCCGACACCCAGGCTGGCTTCGAGAGACGCGGGGAATGAGGCGTGGCATGACCCCAGACTAAAAGAAACCCCCGATTTGTGTGTTTTCCTCGGAAATATCTAGGTTCGCACAACTGCAGTGGGTCACCTTAGATATCGGTAGACACACCAAATGCTTGGTGAAGAATTGAGGAGCCGGCCCCATGTTGCCCAGAAACTAGCTGAAAAGTGGGTGATAGTGAGTATGATGTTTCATCGGGGAGCCTATGGTGACATCATTTACATATGGGTCAAAATTAAGCCACCAGGATATGGACCGCAGGTGTTTGGGCAATGTTGCTTGCTGGTGCGAGAGATGCGGGGAAGGAGACATGGAATGACCCCGAACTTTAAAAAATATATATGTTGTTTTTTCTGTCCCTTAAGGGAATCGCCTTCCGGTTCTCACAACTGCAGTGGGTCGTCTTAGATATATCTTGGGGGGCGCAGGGAATGTGACATCTGGGCTGTCCGTTACCAGATCCGCTAAAAGAACTTTTCTTGGGGGGGAAATAAGGAAATCCAACGAAACGCTGCAAAGCAAAGCTACAAAGCCAAGGGGATGGCTGGGAACCACCAAGAAACAAGCAGAAGGAACATGGGGAAGCAACGGAAAAACCACATATTGCGGGTCCAGGGATTGGAAACCACCTCCCTCTCCTGTTTTCTAGGACCGCAGGGAATGAGGGAATGACCCCCAAAACCATCCCCTCTGGTTTCCCTCAAGGGAATCCACTTCCGGTTCATTCCCAACACCTGGAAGGTCATTCCCTGCTGAGCACCACCAATCAAAGGTCGATCAATTTACTGGTTTTCATGGAACCGATCACCACTTTTGGAGGTGGCCTTTGTGTTTTCTGCACCACTTGGGCGTGGTTGTCAAAAATAGGGCAACCCCAAAATCTACCCCCAAATGGGTTAACAAGGAGCACCTGTCCCCATATCCTGAGTTTGCACCAATACCCTCGTTGCCATGGCTCACAAAACCCCGGTCCCAAGTCAAGTGGAACCAGACCCAGGTCCAAGGACCTTCCCGAAGCTCTGAGCCAAAAGCAGTGGGCAGCTCGAGCTCGCAAAGGAAGCCGCCGGGCGCCTCCCGCACCTCGCGGCCCGTGAACGAGGAAAACATACAGCGGGCCGTCGTGTGCTTTAAGACTGGATCTAGCAATCATTGTAGTAAGCTGTGTGTTGTTGTTGATACCCGCAAAGGGGCGTGTCTTTGTGAGGGTTAGCTTCAAGAGTTACCGCCAGGAAAACCCCCTCTATTTCCCCACCCCACCCCCCACCCCACCCCAAAAAAAAGAAGAAAGAGAGCGAGAAATGCTCTCTTGCCCAGTTCCATTGACCTGTGTGTGGGTCTGAATCTTAAAAAGGGACCCGAACTAGTGGACATCAAAATTCGGTAAGGACTCATGTCCACCAATCACTTTTTGAGGTGGTTCCCTATTTAAAAATCATCGCCATGTCATTCTCGTTTCAGCAAATGTCTCTAGTGATAGATTCCCTTTCAAACCAGGGGGAACAACCAGAATGGCTGTGGCTTAAAAAACCGGTACCAACATGGAACCCTGTTAAGTGGAAACATGGACCAAAACCTGCGGTTTGCCCCTCCAGCTTAATTTTGAGCCACATCCAGATATGAACCCCCAAAACGGGCACCTCAAGAAGCATGTGTTGCCTGAGGCCTGACGGAGCTCTTTTTCAAGTGAAGGGAAACCAAAAGGTTTCAGCCAAGCCCATGTTTGGCTTCTACATTAATGCAGGGGAAAAACAAAATTCAAACTGCTTGTCAGTAGTGGCCGTGTTGCTTCAACCCAAGAACTCGCCAATTCGCCAAATGGAAGTCACGGTCCAATTTCAGCTTCGCTCCTGAAACAGCAATCCCACGTCAATTTCGGCACGCCTCCCGATTGGCAAAGGGAACCGACTTTGATGGGGTAGCTCGCAGCACCCGGAAGCCGGAGATTCTACCTTGCGTTGTTGTCAGTTTTGAAGGAAGTGAGTGCTAAATAGGGTGTCTGCCAAAGATGAGCAAGTTACCCAACACCTGTTGGTTTTCCTTTGAGTGGCTTACTGGCCTTAACCCAAAAAATCCCCCCATCCAACCCCCCACCCCTATCTTTTCCCATGGTTTTAGTGGGCCTCTCTCATTTGGAGAGCAAAGCCAGTTCCGTGCTTCACGGCCTCGAACATGGAGTAGCCGTACTTCTTCTTCTTCGTGTTGTCTCGGAAGCTGGGCTTGCAGAAGTCCTGCGAGCAAGCCAAAGTCACACGAAGACACCAGGGGAGTCACAATCAAAACCTGGTATTGAAATGGTCAATCCCCAGAACCATGTAAAGAAAGGTCTACCCAGAATCATGTAAAGAATGGTCCAAGCCCAGAACCATGTAAAGAATGCTCTACCCAGAGCCATGCTTCAAGAGCTAAGAAGGCGGCGAAATGCAACTATTTCTGGCTGGGACTGCCCCTTAACCTTCATCTACCCAGGTTTGGGGGCTTTCTCACTACAAGATAGACGGCAGAAACCCAGGGGTGCTTTTCTTTGGGGGAAATCAAGGGACCCTGGGTCCCAGGGTCTATCTTGGGGTGAAAAAGTGGAACCCGGCCAGGTGATGCCAAAAAGTCACGTGGCGGTTCCTTGTTTTTGTGAGCCCCTGTTTGATTGTTTTAGGAAAACCTCTCAGCCATTTTGGGATTTTGGGCTAACCTGAACCTCCTGGGCGGTTGGAATGTCTTTATTTGGCTAGTTGGTTTGTGCACAGACTATGCAAAGCACACCAAGTGCGACGCCAAAAGCACAAGGGGGCGGGGACCCAACACGGCATGCGTTTCGGCTTTGCTTTTGCCCAATTTAAGCCAGCCCTCAAAAAGATGCATGACACCAGATTCCAGCTCGAAGCTCTAAGCTTCAGCAACATCCCGCATGGCTCGTGGAAGCGACTCTTCAGGATCCTCGAGGGCTAATACTCTACCTCAAGCAACGTAATCTATATAGAAGACCATCACTCTCTGCCGCGAGTGAGGGACATCTCCTCTAAGTACCCTCCCTCCCACCAACATGACACCTGCGGGAGGGCATCTGGAAGATCACTTTTTCCTCTTGGAGGGACCGGGTCCCTGTGCCATGGCAACGGAGACGTGGCGGTACCCAAATCGGCCTGATCTCTCCGACAGCCCCCCGGAGTCCAGCAACTCCCTGTCGCTGCCATTGGCCGCCATAATGAGGATGCCGTACACCGTGGTGTGCAAGTGCGCCTGGCCATCTAGCTGGCCATCGCAAAAAATGCCGAAAAGAGGGGCGCGCGCATAGGTGTCCTTGTTGGGGCAATAGATGGCCCTGGATGATTAAACCACCAGGTAAACCAGGAATCGCCACCTATTTTTCCTACCAAAACAACTAAAAAGGACACCTATGGACGGGGCGCGTCTCTCACTGCCCAGGCCTGCTACAAAAAGGCCTAGGGCGTCGCCAAACACAAGAGCTGAACAATCCCTCTTTAGGATCCCATATCAATGACGATGGGGAAGAAAGGTACCCTTTTGTAGTACTTGATGTTAAAGGGACGCCCCCTCCAAAGAAAAGGAAGAAAGGAAGCCGCCGCCACTTGTGGATATCTCTGACTCGTGCCTTGGCGCGCTCGATAGGCATCCTGGCGAAACTGCTAAACCAGACCAAGCAAGCCTGCTTTCTGAATCGAAATTCCTCTCAAGTCGAGTGCCAAGCGTCTCCATTTTTTCCAGGGATTGATCCCTCTTTGCAGAAAAGCAAACACTTCCGGGAGACATCGTCTCCGAAAAGAAGAATGGTTGAACAGAATGGGGCACCAAGCCCAGAAGCTCTCTTCGGGGGCAGGCAACAGCCGAGTGCAAAAAAGTCCCCTCCTCTTTCAAAAACCAAGGACCTGGATGACAACACGAGCATGGGGAATGACCTTTCGAGTTCGGGTCTTGGGATTGAACCGGTTTTCGGGGATTCCCGACTTCCCGAAAAAAGGAAGACCACCAAGTTGGATATTTGTTGGGTCGTTCCAACTCGTTCCTTGCTGCCCGGCACGGGGGTTGAACATCTTCAACCTGTCACCTGGGTCAGAAATCAAAACCCGGTATCAAAATTGTCTACCCAGAACCATGTAAGGAAGTACAAAGGCGGCAGCTGTTTCTGGCTGGGACTGTCCCTACCCTCATCTACGCGAATCGGTTTTGACCGTGGCTCACCTTAAGCCCCTGGGAGGTTTTGTCCAACGCCTGGCGCCGGTGGAAGAAACCACGAAGCTCTCCCCATCCGCCGCAGTTGGCAGATCTCTTTGCCGGCGGATGGGCCAAGTTCTCCTCGGATCCATTTGATGAAACCCCCTATGGTTGGAATATAAGGGGAACACAGAAAATGGGCTTGTCTTTTTTCTAGGGGACAGGGACCCCCAAAAAAGCTGGCAAGTCCTTTTGGTTTCCCTTCAAAACCACCAAAAAAGGGTACCAGCTCAAAAAAGACGAGCCACCCAAATGCGGTTTGTCTGATTCTGTTTCATTGGCCTTAAAACATAAAATAGTTCTGGAGGAGATCCCGACAAATGCGTGCGTGTGTGTGTGTGTGTGTGTGTGTGCTTTTGGGGATGGGTACCCTTTTGGGGCTGGGTTTAATTAATTAAAGGGGAGTCAAAATGGACACCATCAATTTGTTGGGGTTCCCTGCTTTGACACATACCCTTGGGGATCTTGTCCTTGCTGCAAAATTCCTGGGTGTTGGTGGACAAATGTTTGGCCTGGTGCCCAACAACAGAAAGCAAGAACAAAAGAATCAAGACCCAAAGCGAAACCAGTGAAACCCATCGATTAAGCCAAATGACTCAAACAGGACTTGGTTGCTGTTGACCCCCTTGCAAAAAGTTTAACTTTTTGGGGCTTTAGTGGAAACCCCCCTTGATTTCCCAAAAAGTTAAAGCCTAAAGATCCAACCCAATAGCAGTCAAGAGGATATGCCCAACTCCCAGCATGTTCCAACGCGACATGCTCACCGAAAATCGCCGCGCGGCCTCTCCGAAGCACAGCTCCGGTGAAACATGCTGTGCCATCCCAAAAGAGTATCAACACACCGCACCGTCTTCAGGCAGGGGTCATTCTTGGGCACATGGATGGCTCACAAACTGGGAAAAAAAAAGCATCGCCGCCAATTCTGAATGCTCAGCCGAGCGTGGAGCGTTTGAGCGACACCCAAACATTGCGCAAGCAGGGGGCAAAGCACGAGTTATCTAGTGTATTGTTGCACAAGAACCTGGAAAAGGACAGGTTGATACATTTTTCTTTGTCGCGTCTCCCGCGAGAAAAAACATCCTCGCAAGGGCACCAAGCCAGTTGCTTTCTGGATACAAAATCACCTCTCTGTCGGTGAAGGATCGGGTAACCCCAGCAACCCAAATGGGTCGCCAAGGACGAACACACCTGCGATGCGGTGCATATGTTTGTCTAACTTTAACCCACACTCACCTTGGGTCTTGGGAATGAACCGGAAGGAAATGGATTGTATCCAGGAAACCAGAGACAGCTCCTTTTCGATCCTTTCTTGTTTCAGCCCAGCGGCAACGTGTCCAGGACCATGTCCTCGGTGTGCTTTTGATTGGATTCAAGCCCACACAGGGAAGCTCGCCCTTTGGAAACCAAAACACCGCCCCTCGCAAAGACCCTGTGTTGTCTTTTTGGGGTGTATCTTAGGTTTGTATCTCATGGTGTACTTTTTGTGCATTTTTGGTTGTTCGGACATTTATAGAACTTTGGCTGATTGCCCACCATAACCTTAGTTGCTGTTTGTCTTCTCCGCAACTTGGCAATAGTCGGCTGTTGTCAACATGTCCCAACATGTTGCTCTCGCGCGCTACGAAGTCTGCTTTTTGCGTGCATGCAGACAGGTATGCAGGTTGCATGAAATCGTGCATGTGCCGTGTCTGGTGAAAATGTGTAGAGGTCAGCGGGTTTAGGGTTGTTTTCGGGTCAGGGTTCAGGGTTCGATTTAGGGTTGGTCTAGGGTCAGGGAGGGTTGGGTTGAGGCTTGGTCTCGTGGAAGGGTGTGTTTCGGGGACCGTAGCAGGTGGTGCGGGGCCTCGGGCTCGGGTCGGGGGGTCAAAGATAAGTATGCAACTAGGTCCTCCAGTGGAGAGGTTAGAAGAAGGGTAGTCTATTCAAGTAGGGGAACCCTCCCCCAAAAAAGGGGAGAGAAGGGCACTACTGGGGAACCTAGGCAACAATGCACACAGACCTGCGCGCTACCACCCAAAAAGCTTGCTTCGTGTAACATGCTTTTTCTCGGCGTAGAATCCGCC
>CAUJNA010002835.1:141355-228855 GCA_963377175.1 Effrenium voratum | reverse complement strand
AAAGCCAAAGGAGCTCCCAATCCTCCCCTGAGGATTGACCGGACACACATGAGTCATAATCCACACCCGGACTAGAAAAGATCCTCTGCCCAAAGCCACGTAACACATTAAGAAGGCGGGCGAATATTTTCCATGTTGGTTTAAACAGATTCTCCCTAAGCTTCACTCACTCGGGGTTTTGAGCGAGCGGCTCACATGAGTCCCCAGGATGTCACTCGCAGTCGCAAATCCATCAAACTTGGGCGTGGTTTTGTTTGCTCTTTTTTGAGCCCGGACATGGGCTCGGATTCATGTCCGGTCCCAGTTGGGATGGATGGCACGTGAGAGAACACCCCTTTGCAGTGTGGGATTTCGTCCATGGGTTAACCACTCACGAAGTGATGTGACATGGATGCAGTATTAACGTCCACAGTATAAACATTAATCAAACGAATCTCGGGCACCTCCTGTTTGGGTTTCACCCATCTCACTCCCACTGGCGAAGGACCGACCCCGGCAACCCGGAACCCGCAAAACCCGGGTCCTCGCAGCTGCAAATGCTGCAGAGGGCTCGAGGCCGGATCAAAGCCTCGGATAAACGCCAAGGGGGTGGCGGGGGGGCGGGGTTTGGGGGGCGCGGGTGTGACCTAGTCTCACCCGAAAAGGAAGGCATGCAATGGGGGGGAAACTTACGTTGCTAAGAGTTTGCTACTCTCATGACTTTGGTCAACCCCACAAAACCGTTCGATGGTTTGGGGCTGGGTGATTCAACATCTCCAAAAAGGCAGATCCCAGTTGACATCCTAACTCTCAACTAGTCAGTCGGATCCGGTAGCGATTGCACCGAACTCGAAATGGGAGCTGTTCCCGACATGTTCAACACCCGTCGGCCTTTGGCTCCCACAGAATTTATGGCATTTCCTGAGCAAAATAGAGCTGTCAAACCTAAGCTGCCCTCAGATCCGCGGCTAAAAGTTTAACTTTTAGTAAATGGAAACTACCACTAAACACTAAAAGGCTAAAAAGCTAAGGGGATGGTTGGGAGCCACCAAGAAACGGCGATGAATCCGGTAAGGTTTGCTCCTTCCTTCCTCTCGCCGACTTTGGCGTTTGCTTTGCCTAACAACTGGGATTGCAAGAACCTCCATTTGCCTAAGTCCGCTGGAAGAAACGTGAACCTATGCCCAGTTACGCCCAGTTATGGATTCCTGTTCAAACCAACAGGGCAATTTGTGTGAACAAAAAACATAATAAATAATATATATATATATGTATATATTAAAAAAATACACCAGCATAGACCCCAGATAGCACACCACGGATACGAACCATGACGCAGCATTATCATGATGATGTAGACCATGATGACACCACAGCCACGAAACAAACGCGCAGACAACGTCCTAATGAGATCAGCAACATAATGATGATTTTGAGAGCAATGGCAGGAAAAAGCAAAACGAGGTCCTGATGAGTTCGACAGCATCGTGATGATGCGAACAGCATCATGATGATGCGGACAGCATCATGCTGATGGTAAAGGCAGCATCATGATGATACCACAGCCACGAACCATCTTGCGACAGCGTAATGAAATTCTGCATCATCCTGATGTTGACAGCATCACGGCGCCACTACACCCACACACCATGACGTGGGAACATCATGACGATACACCAGCCACGAACCGTTACACGCGAACAGCATCCACCAGCACCCCAAACATTACCCCTAGCACCCGGTACAACCAAAGCAGCATCCACCCGCCTCAAACTGCATGCCCCTTAGCACCCGGCCGTCAAGCTCGCAAAGCAGCATCCACCAGCACCCCAAACTGCATGCCACTAGCACCCGGCCAGCTCGAAAAACAAAACAGCATCCACCAGCACCCCAAACTGCATGCCCCCAGCACCCAGCCGTCAAGCTCGAAAAACAGCATCCACCAGCACCCGAAACTGCATGCCCCCGAGCACCCGGCCGTCAAGCTCGCCGGCCAGCTCGCAAACCAGCAGCCCCCCACCCGGCCGTCAAGCTCGCAAAGCAGCATCTACCAGCACCCCAAACTGCATGCCCCGTAGCACCCGCAAAGCAGCACCCACCAGCACCCCCAACTGCATAGCACCCGGCCGTCAAGCTTGCAAAACAGCATCCACCAGCACCCCAAACTGCATGCCCCCTAGCACCCGGCCGTCAAGCTCGCAAAGCAGCACCTACCAGCACCCCAAACTGCATGCCCCCTAGCACCCGGCCGTCAAGCTCGCAAAGCAGCACCCACCAGCACCCCAAACTGCATGCCCCCTAGCACCCGGCCGTCAAGCTCGCAAAGCAGCATCCACCAGCACCCCAAACTGCATGCCCCCCATGCCCCCTAGCACCCGGCCGTCAAGCTCGCAAAGCAGCATCCACCAGCACCCCACACTGCATGCCCCCTAGCACCCGGCCGTCAAGCTCGCAAAGCAGCACCCACCAGCACCCCAAACTGCATGCCCCCTAGCACCCGGCCGTCAAGCTCGCAAAGCAGCACCCACCAGCACCCCAAACCGCATGCCCCCTAGCACCCGGCCGTCAAGCTCGCAAAGCAGCACCCACCAGCACCCCAAACTGCATGCCACCTAGCAGCCGGCCGTCAAGCTCGCAAAGCAGCATCCACCAGCACCTCAAACTGCATGCCCCCGAGCACCCGGCCGTCAAGCTCGCAAAGCAGCATCCACCAGCACCTCAAACTGCATGCCCCCCAGCACCCGGCCGTCAAGCTCGCAAAGCAGGATCCACCAGCACCTCAAACTGCATGCCCCCTAGCACCCGGCCCTCAATCTCGCAAAGCAGCATCCACCAGCACCTCAAACTGCATGCCCCCTAGCACCCGGCCGTCAAGCTCACAAAGCAGCATCCACCAGCACCTCAAACTGCATGCCCCCTAGCACCCGGCTCTCAATCTCGCAAATAACTTTCCCCTCTTTATTAGAAGTTAGAACCCCTATAGCTTTCAGCTATCTGGGGAAAAAGTCATTTCAGCCAACGGCTGACTTCGTAACTCCTGAACTAAGAAATGGATCTTCGGTGGGGGACGCACCCGGGGATCCCGAAGCTTCGCTCTAGGTCCTTCAGTAGTAGGGGTTAGAAGAAGTTGGTACCAACTTTTTGTTCTAGTCTATTCTTGGCTGGAATTAGGACCCCAGCAAAAAATAAGTCCTTTTTGCCTGGTTAGTGGAAAACAATGGGACCCCAAAAAACTAAAAAAGCAAAAAGGGGAGCTTCTGGGGAAGATGTATTTTGGTCGGTTGGAACCCTCCACCCAAAAAATGGGGAGACCAGGGCACCAATTGCTGGGGGACCTAGTTGTTCGGCCCGACCGGTTCGCCGCCGAGCTGCAGAGCACCAGTCCGCAGCTGGGCACGTCGATGCCCTCCGCCAGCACCGAGGTGGCCACCAGCACCGACACCGCGACCGCGTCCTCGCCGAAGCACCCGGCGCTTTTGGCGGCGGGCGAACAACCGCGGGGGGATTGGCGCTCGGTTCGTGAACGGTGGTTGTCAAGACCGGTTTGGGATCCCATTTTGGTAAGTGCATAGATCTATTTTAGTGGGGATTGGGATGTTCACTGGGGGATAACCGGGCTTTGGACCCATGGCCAAATAGGGTGTCTCAGGTCCTTTGCATGTCCGGCTGTCGTGGGCACGTGAGACACATGGTGCTTTTGCTCCTGGAATTCGGCTGCATGATCGAGCGATGGACACCCGGAGCCAAACCAAAAGCGGCCCAAAAGGTGACGCTACGGAAAAAGGCACATGTTATATGATACCAACCCACCTGCAAGGTCCTCCAGTAGAGAGGTTAGAATAAGGGTACCTTTTTTTCTGTAGTCTATTTAGGGGAACCCTGCCCCAAAGCGGGTAAAAGGGCACCTTGGGGGACCGAGCATCTGTCTTCCTAAGGCAGCCAGCGCCCTCAAAAACGCCGCTCCTGGGCGCCGAACCGCCGCAGGGCCGTCTTCTGCACATTCTGACTCTGCCGAACGCGGTAGCCTTGGGGAACCCCGACTCAGCGACGCCCAACACGCGGGACCCGTGAACTGCTTTCTCCGGACATGCCCTATGTGTAGAATCAAACATGCGTGACCGGGGAAATGGCTCGGCGACCAAACAAGACATGTTAGAAGAAGAAGAAGAATACGGAAGAGGAGGCAGCCAACCTCCGGTTGGTTGCCCGAGAAAAAAAAAAGGATTGCCCCCACGCGTGCGCTTCTGACCAATGCCAAGACCTGGCTCCACTCTGGTTTGCAGCTCTGTGAGGCCAGTTCTTAAGGCAGCCCGAGGCCCAAGGACACCTCAAAGCTCCCAATGCCTCAGCCTTAGCCAACCCAAAACATCCCAACACTGACGTCTTTGACGCTGGTCCCATCTTCAACGGAATCGGCACATCTTGAATTTTCAACAGGCAACCCCCCTGAACAGTGGTCGGACATCAGATATGCATCAATTCCCGGCTTTTCTGATGTCCACCGCAGACCTAAGTGAGCTTGGTTTCCCTGATCTCAGCTTGCGGTCAATCTGACGGCAGTTCCCTGAGGCTCCCGCCGCCGCTCTGCACGTTCGCGCCAACCACAAAGTCCACCGACGGCAACGTGCCCTCCTCCTGCAAGATGCACGCCAGCAGCTGGCACCCCACACGTGTCCTGCAAACAAAGGGCAAGCGGCCGGCTCGCGTTCAGTTCAGTCTGAAGGTTTGCTGGCCAGGAATTCGGGGGCCTTAAGCCGGAGCGCCCCGTGATTCCTGTTCACCTAGACCAAGCAAGCCATAAGTAAAAACTGAGCAGCTCGGGAGCACAGCCAAATCCCGAAGAGAAGCGGGGGACACCCCTCTTTCAACCACCTTCCCTTAATTTTCTCCTGGGTTTTGAGGAGAGGATTTGAATTCACAGAATGGCTGGATACTCTCATGGAGGTTGCTTTGGAGGACAACCCAAAAAAACGACATCCGTTCGTAACGGGGCATCAAGCAAATCCATATGTATGGCTGTTGTTTCGAATCCTATGATTCAAGGGTTAAAAGCCCGAACAAACAAAGCCCCATCACAGGGCAAAGCTTGGGGGAACATCAAACGCCAATCGCAGCCTAGACTGTTTGGGACTGGCATACCTCCAACAAGAATTCTACACGTGTCCAGGATGGAAGTTGTTAAATAGGCCACGATTGGCACATTGTAGCCACGCGCGTCCACCAAGTGTCAGAGCACAACTCAATCTTGCGTTTCGGAGCTGACCTGGAAAAGCGCCCGCGCGCTCGCGCCCTGCCTGGTGAAGACCAAGCATCTTGCATCCGTCTCCACCTCAAAGGCGGACGAATTGACATGTTCGGGGACCGCACCCTGCACCACCCTGCGCTGCACCCTGCGCCCACCCAGCCCGCCCTGCGCCGCTGCCCTGTCAACCCGGTCGGCACCCCGACCTCGCCCGCCACCCCAGCCCTGCGAACCTTTGCCCTGGGCCCAAGCTTGCGGAAAACAGCACCGAGCCCCGAGCCAGGCAGCTATTGACGGCCAAGCGAATGGAGGCAACTGCGACCAGCCACATCCTTCAAAGGGTGTAACGCGACAGGAGGCCGCGAACAGCTCTTCCGCCTCACGGCGGAGACATGAAAGTCGCCAACTCCTGTGGGTCTGTGGAGCCAGGGGTTGGGCGAGAACTGATAGCTGAGACTGCGGGGCGTTGGCATGGCACGGATTCACGTCAACAAGACACAGAGCCTGCAGGAGCGCTTGGCAGGGGGGTCTGGAAGCTTGATTTCGTTGTGAAATTGCCGTGGCTTCGCCTCATCAACAGCACTGCTAACTCGCATCTGATTCTTGTTCGATAGAAATAGTGGGCGTCGTGTGGCTGGTTGCAAGCTCCAGGATATTTGAGGGGGTTCGGAGGTCTGGGCCGTCATTTGAGCGCCTGGGTATCTGGTTGGCCCGAAAATATCTGCACAACATGCCCGGAATGAAAGGTTGCTTGGGCTCCACGACGTAAAAACAAATCAGCGTCACTCGTTGGCCGAATTCGACCCAAGGCGGGCCCAAGGCCGTTTGACACGCTGCGCGCAGGTCTCGGGAGCAGTTGGGCACAGATACCAGCGGCGTTTAAGTGCGCAGGGGCGTGCTCTTTTGTGGCATCTTTTGTCTGCAGCGCAGCAGTGAAGCCACTGCCTCCTCCCTGCACCCTGCCCCCCCTCTGCGCCCCATCTGCGCCACAAGCTGCTCCCCACCCTCTGCCCAACCCTGCGCCCACTGCACGCCACCCAGCACCTCATCCCATCCCATCCCACCCGACCCATCCCGACCCCCCACCACCCCACCCGTCCAACCCAACCCGACCCATCCCGCCCATCCCACCCCTCCCAGCCCCGCCCCGCCTGAAACCGCTCCTTCAGCTTGGCGATGGCCGCATGCACCTTGGCCGAGTGGCCCACCGGCGCGTGCTCGGCCTCCCACCGCCTCGGGCTTCGCGGCGGAAGGTGGATGCGCTCGCTCCCCCCACACCAATCTTCGATCAACCGAGAAAAAAAAAGCCGCAGAAAAACCGACTAGCCGCAGAAAAACCGATATTTTCAAATGACCAGGCGCCGCTCATGCTGAATACATGACATCTCCACTCGTTTCAGCAAACCGTTTCTTGCAAATTCCCGGGAACTGGAGCTACCAGCTCGAAGCGCACAATTTCTGCACCCCTTCAAACATGGGCACCTGGGAACAATGCAGCACTCGTAACGAGCAAGAACCCACCAAGCGCCTGCGTTGCCGCACGCACCATGATTGAAGTTAGGCCCTGTCACGATGCGTGGATGTATGCATTGCATATCAAAAATATTATACATAATATTAATGTACATTTTCTACTGGTAGAAGTATTGCTTGCATCATTGCTTTGTCACCTGAAAAATCATTCTTATCTGTATCCTAACTCTACCCCAGATCAAACTTGTGGCTCGACAGGGCCCAGACAGCCTTCCTTTCTTTGAAAGTCAAGGGTCCAATTCCTATGTCTGGTGTCCTTCTGCTTTTTGTGACGCCAAAATGGTGCATCCCTTTGGGTTGGTGTATAAAGACCATGTTTAAGAAATGCCCCTTTTCCGTGTTTGCCTTTTTTAAAACACGCCAACCCACAGGGGGGGGGGACCCTTTTGGCGTCAACTGAGATGCGACCTCGCGGGCTTAATTTTTCCTTGGTTGTTTGCTTGGCGTTGAAGGGAAATTCGAAGACAGACCCACCTTTGGGTGCGACGGTTCTTTGAAGGAACCCCTTTTTGGTTGGTTTTGAAAGGAAACCAAAAGGAAACCAACATTTTGCTGGGGGTCCCCTGAAAAAAGACTCAGCCATGTTTTGTGAGCTTCCAAACAAGGAAAGGTCGGCCGGCGTTTTTGGTCTCCCACGAGCCCAAGACGGAAAACCCCCTCAGCTCGACACCACAAATTGCCGTCGGGGCACTGCAGCCTTTGCTTCAAGCGCTGCTTCGCCTCGATCTCCTCCTGCATACACGGTGTAGGCAGATGGCCCGAGCACCATGCGGACAAAAACAGGCGGATGATATGATTGAACCAACATGGCCATGGGTCAAAATCCAAATCGTACCCCAAGTGAACATCCCAATCTCCACTAAAATACCCTAAAATGGGTGACCCCAAATGGTACCATTGGTTTTGACCCCCAGCCACATGGAGGGAACAACGTGCCATCTGTCATTATGTATATATATATATATATATAGCAATTCTATGCCCCTCCCTCCCCCCCAGACCGCATGAAATGTAAGTCTGAAAACATTAGACATGATGAATCCCCCTTGGGGCCCTTCATGGACGAGCTCGCTTTACCCCGCCCCCCCCCCACCCCAAACGAGCTCCCAAGATTAAAATTGGGCCCTGTCAAGAACTTCGAAGCCACCTCACTTCAGCGGATTGGCCAAAAAGCGTGACCCAACTTCTTTGCGACCAAAGGTCCAAACCCAACCAACGAAAGTCGATTTCAGGGCCGGCCTGCCCACAAGGGGTGAGTCCATCAGATTGCCCCTGCCCCCTTGGGGATCTTGGGGTGGTTTGGAGCCGAACCGCCGGTCCGGGGTGGATTCAACCATTTACCCCTCCACAAGAGGCCAAGGGACCTGATCCCCACTCGCCCACTCGCTTCAGGCCTTGCCATCTATGCCGGCGCGCGGGAAGGCGACCTGCGCCATCGCGTCTTCCGACGCGAGGGATCTATGGGAGGCCGACACGCAGGGTAAAGGCGCAGGTCAACAACTCTGCCAGGAGCACGGATGCTGAAACAGATGTGCTGGTCGCTGCTTTTTGTTTGTCCTTGTCTTTTCTCACCTGCCTCAAAAATGGATGCTGCTCTACGGGGAATTCCCCTGGAAAGAAGATCGGCTTGTGAGTTGCCCGGGAGCCAGCTGAGAAAACCCTACGCAAGTTGGGATCTGCGATCGGCCCTTCCGATCCATGACGGCGCGCAGGGTGCACGCATGAGAAAAAAGAAAAACATGGATCTAGGGCCACGGGTCAGGTGACCGCCGACCGCGGAACCCACGTCTTGCCATCTTCAAGGAATTTCTGAACTTCAAAAGGGCCCAGAAGAGAATTGGCCCAAGAATAGCTAGGTCCTCCAGTAGAGAGGTTAGAATAAGGGTACCCTTTTTTCTGTTGTCTATTTTTGTACGGGAACCCTTCCCCCAAAAAGGGTAAAAGGGCACTACTGCAAAACCTAGATAGCAAACAAAAAGGAATTGCAGCACGAGGGGGGTCAGGTTCACTTTTGTGGAGAAACACGCACGACACGCAGCGGGGCTAGCCACCGAGCACTGGCCTTCTCCGTAAAGATGTCGTCCTCGCTGTCTTGGCTGTCCTTGCGGCACGCTGCGCAAAAAAATCGCCGACGCTTCGCATGTTGCTTCCAGCGACCACCTGCATCGGAACAATTGCAGTCATGTTACGTCAACTCACCGCTAAGAAGAACACATCTTACAGTTATCGTTTGACATAACTGCTGGCTTTTCAGCAATCACGTTATTCTCAAGTGATTTTCATCTTGTTCTAGCTTTTTTTACCACTGGCAAAAAGCAGGCACCCCGAGGCAAAATGTGGCACAACGCCCTTGCAAGGCAACAACACGCATGGGAGAGCGAAGGCCGAGCATATTGCAAACGCTTGTGAAAACCCCTTCGAGGAAGACACGTTGGGCTCATGTCTTGCGGGCCGTTTGGACAAGAAGCGTCTGCCGCCCCATTCTGGGCGAGTACAAGGACTAGGTCCTCCAATAGAGAGGTTAGATTAAGAGAATCCTTTTTTCTGCAGTCTATTTGGTAGTGGAACCCTCCCCCAAAAAAAGGATAAACGGGCACTACTGGGGGACCTGGAGGAGCTACCGAATCCCATGCCGTCAAATGGGAACCCAGCAAAGAGCGAACCCGAGCCCAGGTGTGAACGGACGCAAATCGACGGCTCCCACCTCCTCCAAGAGCCTGGACCTCGAAAGAAAACTCCACGGAAGCCAACAAATCTGGGCCTTTGTTGTTGGGTGGTTGTTTAAAAGGATAAAAGTTGCAGTGGTTTGTTCCTTCCTCCTTTTCCTCTTCTTTTTTTGGGGTTTGGGCTTTGGGGGGGGGGGGATGGGAATTGGGGGAGCAAAAAGTTGGGGTCCCGGATGGTGCTGTTCTTGTCTTTGGGCCCCCTTTCCGGGCGGCCGATTTTTCCGGCGAAGAAATCAAAGTCCGAGGGCGACAAGCTGGCGGACTCACAGCCGAAATGGGACAAGCAAAGGCTGAGCCTGGCGAACTGAATTCTGGAGAGCTGAACTGAGGTCAGCTTGCGAATGGCGGGGAAAGCAAAAACACAGGTTTCTCTTGGATGCGATTCAATGTGATCGCCCTTGGGGCTTGGACTTGCCCCGATTTGAGTCCAAGCTTCACGTCGTCATGACGTGTCAACCACGCAGCTTGGGCTTGGCTGTGTTTGTGTGCGTGTTCGGTCTGCATTCACTCTCCCCAGTTTCGAGAGGGCCCGACTCAAAGCGTGACTGCTGGCCTCTCTACAAATCTCCGTTGCACTGAACACGAAAATATGGGTGTCTTTTTTCTGGGGGACCCCCCAAAAGGGTGGTAATCCGTCCGGCTTGCATTTCAAGCCGCAAAAAATGGTGCCCTCAAAAAATCAAGAGACCCAGATGAAACGGGAGGCTGCTTCAAATCTTGCATCCTCGATCGACCCCTTCTTGGGCCCCCTACAACCCATCGCCGGGTCCACCTGGCCATGTGACTCCGACAAAACGCTCCGATGAAGGCCATGAAGTCATCGAATTGGACCACATGACTGTGGGTCAAAAATAGGTGCCCAAAATGGAACCCTGGTAAATGGAGCCAAGGACTAAAACCTGCGGTTCCCTGGTTTAATTTTGACCCATACCCACATCTCCAACTTCTGGTCTTAAGAGTTGGGAGACTGGCAACCACTGAAGGGGTCTCCGGGAATTATTTTAGCCAAAAAATAGTAATTGAATTGCAAAGGAGAATTGCAATCGAGGTCAGGTGGATTTCCATTTTGCACCTCTAGATTGCAACAGCTTTGAGCTGGGCTTTCATTTAGCAATTTCAATTAGTGACGGCAGCAACGGTCAATGCTGAATGGCATTGCTCCTGCAACAATGATGGACCTCCTTCACTGAGCGCGTTTGCTATTTTTTGCTCATTTGTGCTAATTTTTGATAATCTTGGCCAGCGCTTGGCGAACGCATTTGCAAAAAATTGCAATATTTAGCAACCCTCTCGTGGTTTTGGCCGCCTGGAAGCTCATTTTGCGAGAGGGTTGCTATTGTTTGCTAATTTTTACTATTGTTTACTAATTTTTGCTAATTTTTGCAATTTTTAACCAGGGCTTGGCGAACGCATTTGCAAAAAATAGCAATATTTAGCAACCCTCTCGTGGTTTTGGCCCGCTGGAAGCTCATATTGTGAGAGGGTTGCTAAGTTTTGCTATTTGTTTTACTAATGTTTGCTAATTTTTGCAAACCTTAACCAGGGCTTGGCAAACGCATTTGCAAAAAAATGCAATATTTAGCAACCCTCTCGTGGTTTTGGCCCGCTGGAAGCTCATTTTGCGAGAGGGTTGCTAATTTTTGCTATTTTTCTACTAATGTTTACTAATGTTTGCTAAGTTTTGCAAATCTTAACCAGGGCTTGGCGAACACATTTGCAAAAAATTGCAATATTTAGCAACCCTCTCGTGGTTTTGGCCGCCTGGAAGCTC
Source organism: Effrenium voratum (assembly GCA_963377175.1). Taxonomy (NCBI): domain Eukaryota; class Dinophyceae; order Suessiales; family Symbiodiniaceae; genus Effrenium; species Effrenium voratum. The sequence continues at coordinate 217,604 of CAUJNA010002835.1, read as the reverse complement.
ATTTTGCGAGAGGGTTGCTATTTTTTGCTAATGTTTACTAATGTTTACTAACTTTTGCTAATTTTTGCGAATCTCGGCCAGCGCTTGGCGAACGCATTTGCAAAAAAAAATAGTTCCAGTGCAATTCAAATTTGCGAATTGTGTTGCTATTTTTTGCTAAATAATTATTCTACTGTTTCCAGAGGTTCCCTGCAATCCAAACTCTTAATTCTGGTCTTATCCAAGGTCCAAAGCCTGAGGTTCTCCGAATGAGCGTCAAACCAAGCAAACCACTCGCCAAGTCTCCCCATGTTGACCTGTGATTTACAGCATGTTCAGCACATGAGACACTAAGACTAAGAGATCCAATGAGCATGCCCAGCATGAAGTTAAAACCCGGCGGGGGCACCCGCCGTCTGCTCCTGGGCCGCGAACTTCCACAGAAAAAAAAAAACCGAGGTCTCCCCGTGGGTTGTGGTGTTTGGTGTGATTGAAGTGCTTGATTTTGCCAATTGCTTGCTTGAGGAAACTGTGGGCATGCTCCCATTTTCCAAGAAGCAAATTGGAGATGTTTCGCTGAGTTGATCTCTGAATCTCTGGACGGCACACTGAGGTTGATTCCCAGTCGATTCTGTTCACCCATGGTTCGGCAAGGGGTTTCATGATTGATCCATGGTTGCCTTTTGTTGCAGCAATATTGATTCAGAATTGATCAAAAACCCTCGAGGCGTGTCGCCAACCTGCAGAGCCGGCCAGAACCACTCTCTTACACACAACCTGCCGAGCTCCCACTTCCCCAAGTCCTTCCTAGAGGTCTATGTGCTATCTGGTTTTTACGCGCCAATCCCGGAGCCCCCACACCCCCGGGTTCTTCTTATCTGGGTTTTCAAGCGGAGCGCCTTTAACTGATCTCCATTCGATGGAGACTCCTTGAAACAGACAGTCTTGCAGGCGCGCGCCCCCTGGGAAGCCTGTTCCGGCCGCACTGCGCCAGGAGATCCCTGCGGCACTCAACAGAACCTTTAGGGGGGGGCATCTCTGGATAAGCAGGATAACATCCACCAAAGACTTCGCCTTCCAAGAAAAGGACCCACCCCAAATGGGCGTACTCAGACCCACCTAAACGCCGGCTGCCACACGTCCACCTCCCCCCCCATCCCCGCCCGCCTCGGGCTCCGCTTCCGCTTCCGCGCTTCGGCAGAGCGCCTCCAAGCCGCGCAGCGCCGCCCAGGCGCCCAGGTCCCGCGCCAGCACCTGGCGCCAGTGCGCCGGGATGCCGCCGAAAACGGCATCTCTTTTTGGCTGGTGGAAATGTGGTGGTCAAAAATGGGGTATCCCCGGAAGGGGTTGCCCTGATGGAAACCCAGGACTAATTTTCTGGGGGTTTCGGGTAGTTTAAAAATTTGACCCACACCCATGTGCGAAGACGCCTGGGGAACATGTCCAGCTGGATAGATTTCGAAAGGTGCCCCTTGTGCACTTTAGGAGAAGCCTTGCAGACTTTCCGGAAGGTTTTACACCTCGCTGATGCTCAGTGGGGAGTGACCTTCCGGGTGTTGGGAATGAACTGGAACAACAATAATTCCCGAATAAGGGAAACTATGGGAGAAGGGGCCGTTCCCTCATTCCCGGCTGAGAACCAGCAAGTGGCAAAAAAAAATATCGAGCTCGTGACATAAAAAGACCTGCGCGCAAGGGCGCTCCGCAGACTTTCATGGAACTCAGGGCTCGTCGTCTTTGCGTGGGTAACCCGGTTTTTGGAGTGGATTTTTAAGGGGAGGATGGGGAGGCCACAAGGAAAACAGGGCGTCCCTTAAACAACCACTGACGGTACTTGGGCCTCATGCTTCCAGTGGAAGCTTCTCAGGCCGCTCCCCCAAAACAGCTGGCGCGAGTTCCATCAATTGAGCACACCGGGGCCCCAGGAACTTGGCCCCGGAGGCGGAGTGGGCGAAATCACTCTCGTGCGATGTCGCCAACTTGCATTCTGTGCCCGGATTCTTCAAGAGCCAAGTAAGTCAACCAACATGAATGCCATGTTCCTCGAAGATGTTGAGTCCGATTGTGCAAATATTAAATGCGCACATGTGTCCTGCTGAAAAAACGGAGATTCATCGCACCAAAAACGTCGGGACGATTCAAGGATGCGCTGGCCCCCAGGCCGCGGCTCCTCACCCAAGTCCCGGGTGGAAAGGCACTAGGGTTGTTGTGGTTGATCTAAAATTCAATGATGATATTTGTTTATCGACCTCAACATCCCCCCTCCGCGCGCGGAGGAAAACAACAACGCGCGAAAACATGGCGGCTATCTTTTGGCCTGGTGGAAAAGGCGCTGTTTTAGTGGCAATTGTATCTTTGAGGAGGTCTGATCATCTGTTTTGACCGGGGGCAGCCCGCCTGCATGCTCCTCAAAGCTCTGTTCCACTGCAACTGATGCTTCCTGGGCTGCAACAGGAAGCAGAGTCTTATCCAGTAGCATCTCAATGGTTTTGTGCCAGCCCCCCCCCCCCCCCCCCGCCATGGCTGCCAGGATAGGGCAGAAGGCCTGGTTTTTTCATGCTGCTGTTTTCCAGCAACAGTACCCAACAAGGTGGTTTTCTTCTTCCCTTTACAACCGCCAAACAGGGGTACCCTCCAAAGAAGCCACACCCGTGTGGCTTGCACCAAAGGCTGTCCGGCCGCGCGACCAGGGCAAAAAGACTGTCAAAATCATTGATGTCCTCTGCATCGAAGTCTTTTCATCGAGCCCCCAAATGTGCCTCGCCACGTCAACTTTGCAGCACCGAACCAGACAACGACGCCGATATGCTCTGCTTGTCAGCCCACAAAGAGAAAACAGGGCTCCAAAGGGCCTTATGAGATTCTACGCCTTGGTGGAACTTCATGGTCTAGGTCCTCCAGCAGAGAGGTTAGCATAAGGGTACCTTTGTTTTTTGGTAGTCTATTTTGGTAGGGGAACCCTCCCCCAACAAAGGCTCAGTCGCCCAAAGGACCCAGAAATAAAAGGTTCACCTTTTGGGGCCTTTACTAAAAATAGACCAAAATCGGAAAGCCAAAAGGTTAAAAGGTCGATTCGCTTTGGGCAACTGAGAAGGGGAAAAGGGCTCGGGGACCTAGCTGTTCGATTCCTTCCTACCGTCCCCACTCGCTCCCGTCCTCACGTCCGCTGCTTCCGATGCCAGCGCCGACCTGAACAGGACCCAAAGCTCGTGTCCAGGCATGCGGAAAGTGCGGCAATGATCAAATCCCAAATGGCCATGGGGCAAAATCCAAATCGTACCCCCAGTGAACATCCCAATCCCCACTAAAATAGAATAAAATGGGTGGTGCACCTACCCCAAAATGGTACCATTGGTTTTGACCCACAGCCAAATTGCGATGCTTTCAAAACCGGATAATGACAATCAGCCTCCCAGGACAAGACCTTCATCACAGGTGATTTGAGCACTGCTCAGCTTGTGACTTGGCCGCCTCCCCTCTGGCTTCCATTTGGGTGGCCTTGCGGAAATCAACCGCCCTTGGGTCTCTTGTGGGTGTGTCTTTCTTTCAGGCCATCCTTTTGGGTTGGTTTAAAGAGAAACCCAAACTGGGCTGTCAGATCCCCTGCTCAAAAAAAAGCTTAACTTTTCGTGGACACTACACCAAACCAACCAACTGCCACTAAAAACCTTTGAAAAAAAAACGGGAACCGCCAAGTTTGAAGGGAAACCAGAAGGAAACCAACACTTTTCCAAGTCCCCCGACAGTTTGAGACAGACCCCCGGGTCTACCACTCAGTTGTTTAGTGACCCCGGAAAAAAAAGGAACCCTTTCTGGGGAAGAAAGGGTGCCACTCAACAACTGAGACCAAGCGGAAGCACCGTTTTTGCGAGCGGCTCCAGCATCTTCACCAGCTCCTCCACGTGCGGCTCGGGATCAGAATCGAAGAGCCTGGCAGTCGCTCGCCCGTTTTATTTTTCGGAACCCAGTTGGGTGGCGCGTCCTTTTGTTGACGGACCAAATAAATAAAAGGTGTTTTTTTCCGTGTGTTGTCGCTATGAAACAAATTAGTTTTTTTGCGGACCCCCCCCCAAAAAAAAAGAGAAAAAATGAAAAAAATGCGAGTGTCTGTGTGTATTTCCCTCTTAAACAAAAACACACCAAAAAAGGGCACCCTCAAAAAAGAAACAGACTCCATTTGGGTGCCCGCGTTTTCTGGAGGCTGCCTGGAAATCCAAAACAAAGTCACCATGAAAATGCCAGGCTGGGGTAGAAGTAGGCACCTCTTGGGTGGGTAGGTAAAGGGGATGATGAAACCAACATGGGGGGTTCTTTACAACCCTTGCCGTGGCATCCTACTAAAGATGAACAGAAACAAAAAAACCTAACAACCTAAACAAAAACAAATCATGCCAACAACAGTGAAGGCTTGCGCCATCTACTTTCGCCCCCACGGTACCCTGCAGCCCGCCCATCATGGAACCCAGGTATCTTTTCCCAGAAATGGATGGATTGCAGGCCCGCGGGCCTGCAAAAATTGCCTTCCCAACAGCCACATGCTTCGTGATCCCCAACATCCTCCAGCCCTCGTTTCTTGGAACGCATGTTCCTTCCAAGGCCAGGTGGCTGCCATCTTGGGAAACCCGGAGTCAAAGGGGCTTCGTGAGTGAATCGAATGAGCTATGATCCGCTGACAAACCTACCCTCCCTCCCACTAACATGGCAACTGACAGGGGCTCCCTTCGAAAGGGAATGAATCTTCCAGGTACCTTTTCACAGGTGCCTGGAAAAAGTGGGAGGAAGGGTAAGGGTCCCTTTTTGGGCTGTTTGGGGCTGTGGGGAAGTCAAACTGTAAAGTGCCAACCCTTTCGGGGCTCGGAGACGTCCGAGACTGGGCCGACTGGGTCAGTGGACTCAAAGCAGCACGGCCCTGGCCAACTGGAACCGAACCTCAGGGGCTTGGTGCCTGACGAGTGGAGCCCCGCCGAAAAGGCCGAGAAGGGCTTGGTGATCAGACGGTCAAATGTCTGGTCCTGGGTGCTTTTTTGGCTCTTGTTTCCTCGGGAACCCTCTTTTGGCTTGGTAAAGAAAGGACAATTCAAGGGAAACCAACCATTGTGCAGTCCCGTTTTGAGGCAAACCCACATTCGTCGCCAGTAACATTCTTGGAGGAGGCTCCAGTTTCCGAATTCCAACCAACCAACCGACCGACCAACAGACCAACCAACCAGCTCCAGTTTCGAAGATCCACACATCGACAAAAACGAAGAAAAGACAACAACGGAGAAAGGAAAAGAACGAAAAACAAATGAGGAAACAAAAAGAAGAAAAATAAAAATAAAAATGAGGAAACAAAAACAATGAAGAAAAAGAAAAAGATGAAAAGCAAAACACAATCCCGGCCTCTCTTCCACCAGGGTCGCTGCCATGGCCGCCTCCGTCAGCCCCAGCTCCGTCCAGGTGCGGCAGTCCGCCTCCACCCGAACCCCGCAAAAAACTCAAGACTCCGCGCGTTTCCGCCAATTTTGCCGTGGTCAACACCGTGTTGGAAAAGGATTTCCCATTTGGGGGTAGGCGAATTCACCACCCATGTCAGTCTACTTTTTAGTGGCCATGTTGGTTGCCAGCTGAATTCCCCACCCCGTTTCATGGGCTTGATTCTAGTGGTTGGATTGGCGATTCTTCACTGGGGGTGCGGACCTTTGGATTTGGACCCAGGGCCAAATTTTGGTGGGCGCCCGAAATGGCGGACCCGAAATGGTGGACTTCACCCTCTTCTTTTTGGAGGGGGGTCCGATTCCTAACAGGGCGCAACTGTTTTCCTGGCTTAAAAACACCCAAGTGGGTTTTAATGAGGGAAAACCGAAATGGTGGACATCATTCAAAACTCATGGAGAATCGAACTAAAATTCCCCAGCCCGCGGCATTGAAGGACCTATGAGCCCCTCTATTGGGTCGTCCTTCGTCCAGACATGTCCAGACCTGCTCTTGAAGGGATGTCAGGTGCTGTGGAGGAGCCAGGTTGTGCATTTCTTCCAACACTGGGTTGTAAGCTAACTACGGCGCACGCACATTTACACCCCGTCAAAAAAAACAAGGTCAATTTCCACTTTCGACTACCTCCGGAGCCGCCCGCAAGAAAAAGCGGGCCGAGGCGGATATGCGGTCGGAAGCCGCGTAGTCCCATTTCATCCCCTTGCTTGAGATGTGCTGGCCGGGCCGGTCAGCTCCAGCATAACTTACCAGCTGACCCATTGGACTTGTGTTTTATGTGGGCTTGATCAAAGGGCGAACCCCATCTCATGCCCCTTTAGTGCTTCAGACTTTTGTCATGGCAGAACCTTCAAAAGTCCACCAACCTGGTGGTTTCTTGTGGGGAAGTTTGGAGCAACGTCTCACCGGGTTGCCAGCAAAAGGCTTGGATTAGTAGAAATATGGTCCATGCAGAGGGAAACCAAAGAAAACCTGGGCCGGCCGTTTTCTGATCCCCCCTTGCCAAAGTGAATAGCTTTGAGTGGGTTAAATTCGGAAACCGCACCACGCAACCAACTAAAAACCCTTGACCAAGGTTCAATAACATGCACCCAATAAGTGAAGAACTAATCGTTGGAAAGGCCTCGCAGTGGTCGTGGGGTTGGGCATCGGAAGGAACAGCTCGCAGTCATTTTGCCACTCCGAATCGCTAAAGTTCATCAGCTAGGGCTTTTATTGCTGAGAGATGTCAAAAAAATGTTTATTTACAGATGTCTTTAAAACAAAAAAAAACATACTTTTGTTAGTTTGGGGAGGGGACTCCCGATCTTGATCTACCTGCAAGCCCTAAGAACCTGGCTCCTCTGGGCCGTGCCACCCAGTCAGCTTTAGAGGAAAGGGAGAACCGGGACCCATGTCCTTTGCGGGGGGTAATGCTGTTATTGTCTCTTGTATTAGAAGGGATTTAAGCAAATGAATAGAGGTCAATTAATGCTACCGTTCGTGGGAATCCGGATCACTTTTGTTGACAGGTAAGCCTGAAATACTGTGGGTGGACGACATCCACTTCGCACCACGAAGTGAAACCATGGTTGAAGCCATTGTTCGTTGGTATCTACAGGGGAGTCATTTGGTGGTGCGAAATGGATTTCGTCCATCCACAGTATCACACCCGAGCCACCCTGACAAAAAGATTCGGACCCCTCTGACGGGCCGGGCGCTCTTTGTGGTTTCGGAGCCCACCAAAATCTGAAGAGGAGTTGTAGGGCGGAAACCACTGAACAACAGGATATGGGTACGCTTTTTGGAGGCTCGGTACCCTCTGGAGGCTGGTTTGAAGGGAAACAAATGGAGAAGCCGAAGCCATTTTGGAGGAACTGATATGAGTTGATCTTCAAATTCGTTTCTTTTCTAGGTCCTCCAGTAAAGAGGAACAAGGGTACCCTTTTTTCTGCAGTCTATTTTAGTAGGGGAAACCTTCCAACCAAACAAGGGGCGAGAAAGGGCACTGGGGGTCACCTTTCATGGGCAAAAAAAAATGGGTGATGCTTAAAACCACCTCACCCGGGAAATGTAGGGACCCCAAAAGGGGTCTCCGTCAAAAAAACGACACACCCGACGCAAGACGACTTAAAACCATCGCCTTGTTCTCCAAGTCCTCCAGCTCCTGGCGCATGTCCTGCGACCGGAACCCGGAGGCTTTTTGGTGAGAAATCCACCCGGACAAACGGGTGGATGACGGGTTTGGAGGCTCGTTTTTGGCACATAAAACGGGGGTGAACGGTACAAACATGGTGAACGATCAATCAAAACCTGGTACAAAAATGGTGAGCCCAGAGCCATGCTTCAAGAAGCAGAAAGGCGGCCGCATTTCTATTTCCGGCTGGGACTGCCCCTTACTAACCATCATTTACCCAGGTTTTGATTGTGGCTCAGGTTTGTGTGCGTTTTTGTGGAATTCACTGGTTCCTTCCCCCTTTGGTCCTTTTTAGTCATCTGCCAGTACTCTTTTCTCAAGGGGCAACTCCACAGATTCGCCACATCCAAACCGCTATCTAGAGATTTTGCGACCCTGTCTCTGATTTTTCAAACATCCCTTCTATGCGAAGAACAGTGACTGACCAAAAACTCGGTCGCTCCCAGTCGCTGGGTGGCTCATTTCTATTTGGAGGCTCTGTGCCCCGTTTTTTTGGGAAAGGGACACCAAAAGGAAAACCCGAAAGCGCCATTCTCGGGGTCCGTTTCCGAAGATTCCTGAAAAAAACAAACATCCCCCCACTTTCTCCGACCGCCAGAAGCCGGCTCCGGTGGTTTTTTCTTTGGCATCACAGACTTTGGAATCACGCCTGGGGGGTCCCGGTGTATCTTGAGATTGTTGCATTCATGCCTGCTTTTTTCTTTTGAAGTCACGCTTGAAAGCTCCGGTGGTTGCGTTTGACACCCCGGCGTGAATTCAAAAGAAAAAAACACCCCGGCCCACAGGCATGAAAGCAACAAAAGCAAGAACCAGGACCCCGCGTGATTTCAACAAAAAAAGGACACCGGGACACCCCCCCCCCCAGGCGTGATTTCAAACCAAAACAAAAACCGCCGCAACTCCCCAGGCGTGATGAACAAAACCACGGGCGCGTGGTGTTGTTTTTCTTTGGACTCACGCGTCGCTCACTCACTTGCTTGCTTGCTTCGTCTGTTGACAAAAACACCAAAATGAGAATCCAAAATGAGGAATCTCAAAATACACACGGCTGGCGTAAATTCAATATCATCAAAACAAAAAAACATAAACCCAGGTGCCCCCAGCAGCCCCAGCACGCCCTGCGCTCCGGAACCCTCCCTCAGACCCCAGAGCCTATTTGGGCCTATCGACCCCATAGCTTTCAGCTGTTGGGAAAGACGGCTGTTCAACCCCCGAAAACACAAACTTCTTGCACTCTTCCGATTTCTGCGTGTCATCCTTTCAAAAAAAAAAAAAAGAGGCAAACATCCTAAACAAACTCCCAAAACCACCAAAACAAAAAGCGCCCCCGAGCCAAGAACAAAAAGCGCCCCCGAGCCAAAGCCCCCCCTCCAAAAGTGGCGCCGTTTCTCAGCCACCGCGAATGAGTCGCCCAACCCTTCGGCCGAAAAAGACTTCGACGCCCGCGTGCGAACGCGGCTCTCTCGATCTCGCCTGGACGCCGGCGGGCTCCCAAGTCTTGGCCCCTTTCCGGCGCCCGGAGAGGGGCGAGGCCGTGAGCGCCAGCACCTGGCGGTGCTGACCTGTCCCCGGCAAGCTTGCCCAAACGTGCGAGCAAAAGCCAGAAGCCACCGCGGCTTTTAAGGGGACACCGGGGCCTGATAGGTGTGGTTTTGGCCGAGAATCGATGGGTTTGCCTGGTAAATTGGCATGAAACCCCCTCTAAACCAGTGGAACCCATCTATCCCTAAGCAAACTATCCGATCAACAGGACACCAATGCCCGGGTCCCAAGAAGAAACTGCAGGGAGGTGGAGAGAAACCAGGTTCCCTTGTGGGGAAAGAGGAGAATCAAGGAACAAACTGAAGGGAACGAAAGGTGAATGCTTGGAAAGAGTGGTCGCTTGGCAGCTGAAGGCTTAGGCCATGTACCATCCCAGTGCTGGAGGAGAGAAAGTTGAGAATTGGTGTATGGAGGTCTATATCAGGACATGAAGGTGCCAGCAAAAATCGGCGGGCTCCGACCTAGTGCCCTTTTTTGGACTCTGCTCACACATATTTCAGCGAGCACCGGAAGAAAAACAGCCAGTCATTGAGGAGGGTCAATTGGTTCGACACATCGGGTGAACAAGCGATGTGTCCAAACAGCAATTTCACTGATGCAACCGCTGGATTATGTTGCTTGTCGGGTTCAGACCACCAGTTCATGAATGGGAATTGCGTTCACGGGTGTGTCTCCACACACCATCATGGATGCTTGTGTGTGTGCATGTGGCTGGATCCTACTGGTTCCCTCAATTACGAAATACTCCAATAGAAGGCGTGGTGTGCGTAGCAACCGAAAGTTGCATATTTCTGAGGTTCTGGGGCCATCAAATGGGCAAAAGAAGTTGAAAAATCACCAGAGTCTATTGTTTGTGACTCACAGCCTTACCAACTTACGCCCTACTCGCCCTCTCAAAATACCCCCATGAAACCAACCCACGTTGAGAACATCCAAATCCTGCACCACTTTGCAAGCGGTTGTCCCATGTCTATCCCACAATTCTCAGTTGGGCTTCTCATGGTTCATCCATCACTGCTGCAATGTCTGGATTTCGCAACCATCCACAGTATCAATATCAAACACCTGGATCGCCAGTTGCTGTTCTTTTCCATGAACTTTACACCAAAAACCAACAACAGTGACTGAAAAAAGCGATCGCAACTCGCTATCTAGGCATCGACTTCCTCCAAACTTGGCCGGCGGGCCCTTGGCCGCGACTCAGGCGAAACCACGCCTCAGGGGTGCCCCGCTGCCCCCCTCCCTCCGGGTCGGGCGTCTGGATCTGTCCACCTCCTGGAATCTAGCATCCAGCAAACCAAACTTGCTGGTGCCACACGCAGGGAATGAGAATTGGACTTTTTTACCGTTTTGGGGTTCCCTTCAAGGAAGCCAAATCGGGGAGGTTTTTTTTTAAAGGGGTCATTCCAATTCTCATTCCCTACCTATCGCTCCAGCGATATTCCACCTGAGCAAGAACCTCGGCCCTGGGATCGTCAACTTGCAGCCAATTGGCTGCTCAAGAAACCGGAATTCCAAAATGGGCTGCCCGATCGGTCAGTGGAATGGACCCACCCCTGCGGCTTTTTTTGGCCCTCCTGCCGGATTGGGGGGCAATTCCCCAATTCCCCAGGTTCGGGAGCTGAGGCCTGGACTGTAGAACCGCTTCATGAGGATGGCGTACTCCTCGACCGGAGCTCCGCGGCAGGGCAAAACATCGGTTTCCCTTGCACCACCAAAGACACGAAAAATGAACTGGGTCCTCCAGTAGAGAGGTTAGAAGAAGGGTACCCTTTTTCTGTGGTCTATTTTAGCAGGGGAACCCTCCCCCAAAAAAAAGGTAAAGGGGCACTACTACTACTGGGGAACCTAGTGAACATAGGCGGGCAAATGCTTCGATTCAAATGCTTTTGCAACAGAGGTCAACCGTCATCCATCGGCCCGAGTTCGATGATCGAGGTACGAGAATGGTGTGAATTCGTCTCCCCGAAAAAATGGGGCACGCTTGGTTTCGAAGATGGTTTCCCCTAAGGGTTTCGCTTAAGGGTTTCCGTTTCGATTAAGGGTCGCAAAACTGTTTGGTCCAACAATGCCAAAATGGGATTCGAAGCCCCGTTTCATCCTTTCGGTGGGAATTTGCAGCGCAACCTTTCAAGGGAAACTGTGGCCATTTTGGGACAAATGGACCGAGTCCCATTCTAAGAAGAGAACAAAACAAAGAACGGGCCCCCCCCCCTTTCCCACCCCCCCACCCCCCGGTGAGGAAAAACCGCCCAAAAAATTGGATAACAACACCGCGGGGTCGTCTCAAGAGTCTTTTGGTTCACGACCCCCCGCCCCCTCCACCCCCCATCCCCCCACCCGCCGATTTTGAGGAAGAGCCGGAGCCGCCCCAAAAAAAACGAAATAAAAATACCGTGGGGTCGTCTCAAGAGTAGTTTGGTTCACTAGCACCTCCAGTAGAGAGGTTAAATAAGGGTACCAACTTTTTTCTGTAGTCTATTTTTGTAGGAGAACCCTCCCCCAAAAAAGGGGTGAGAAGGGGCACTACTGGGGGACCGGACCCCCCGACTTCCGGGAAGCCTTTCTGAACTGAGGCCTCTCACCGCCGCGCCCTTCAGCTGGTGCGCCTGAACTGAGGCGAAAAAACTCCGCGGGGGTTCCTTCCATTTGCGTCGCGAAGCGGTTTCCCCCCCCCCCCCGCAAAAATGAGAAAATATGTCCAGTAGCGAAATGTGATTCCCTTTAAAACCAACAAAGGAAAGCCAAGAAAATATTTGCTGAAAATAGATAGCACAGTTCTGCCATGAGGCTCTGAATCTTCATGAGGAATACCCTCCCAAATTGCCCGCCAAAATGATGTCTACCAAATGGCCCCTCATTGAAATTCACACCCATTTGAATTAGTCAAGGCCTTTGCTTACTCACAACGGCACTGGCAATCCACTTTCAGTGATTCTAGGGGAACTGTATCCATTCACCGTTTGTCGATCATCTTTTGACCACTGTGCTACCTTCTACATCCCACCGGGGGGGGGGAGATGACCCCATTCGCACAGGGGGGGCCGGGTGTGTGTGTGTGTGCGGGAACGATGGACCCCCGACACATCCACAGGAGGGCGGGGGCTTGTACCGTCACTCTGTGCTACCTTCTTGACTGAGCATGACCATTGGGGGGGGGGCAAGGAAGCCTGGATCATATATACTCCCAAAATGTATCACTGCCCTGAGCAACGTGTGAGGTGAACATGACTTGCAACAAGCAGTGCCTGATATCTACAGATTAGAGCTGCTGTTCACTGACGTTGCCTCATCAGACTCTGCTAGATTGGGATTTAGTACACCCAAAAGAAAAGAGCACAACGAGCCCAACCAGTGCATCGCGGTGTTTGTTTGTTGTTGCTTTTTTTTATGGGACCCTCATCCCTCTCAAACAACCCCTTGAAGTTGTTCCTAACACACACTCACTTTGGTGCCAGCTGGACCCGCGGATTAGAACCTGTGGCCCGCCCTCGGACCCAGGCGTTCCCCCCGTTTTCAAAGCACCGGCCTCGTCCAAAACGAGGAGCTGGATCTCGGTCATCGAAACCCGTGCATGTACCTGGGCGCTCATCTGGCTGTGGCTCGAAACCGTTTTGGGATCCCGTTTTGGGGTAGGTGCACCACCCTTTTTTAGTGGGGGATTGGGATGTTCACTGGGGGTACAGGCTTTTGACCCATGGCCATCTGGACAAACTATACTTGGTTTCAGTAACGACCCTCTGCAAGTGAATAGCTTGCCTTGCTGGTGCGATAAGCAAGGAATGAGACATGGAATGAGCCCAGGAGGCCCAGGGATTCCCGAACAAAGGGAATCAAAAGGGATGGTTTCTGGGGGTCATTCGAATTCTCATTCCCTGCTTGTCGCCTGCAAGTTTTTGTGGGACCAATGGAACATCCACAAGGTTTCAACCCAAAAGTTAAAGTCCAAAGATCCGTTGCCAAATCGCCATAAGTATAATTCACAAATTGTGTGTGTGTCTGTATTCTTGAGGGTGCTCTTTTCGCCTTAATTTTCAGAGGGAAACCAAAAGAAACATTAACCATCTGTGCCCCACTATTTTGACACATTTGGAAAGAAGGAACGCGGAAGCCAAGGACCTTGAACTCAGGCGAGCTCGTCTTACCATGTGAGCTCGTTATATGATGTGCCCCTATATAATCGTCATTGACCGCTCGTATGAACCCTTGTGCTTGAAACTTTTGCCATGTCAAGCTTACGCCCTGCAAAATCGGAAGTCTGCAGTTTCGGGCCGCTGTCCATATGAATGTACCCAACATGGAGCTCCGGTAAATGGAAGCAGCTCTGGTGCCATGGGCGCCGTGTTTTCACCGAAGCCACCCCCCACGCTTTTGGGGGGGGGGGCCCAAATGGCCACAGCCCGGCAGAACTGCACTGGGCGCTAACTCCCCTCACAGGAACCCGACAAAAAGTGGCCCGGCCCAACAAGAGGCTCCTCTGCACATGGTGCAAAGCGAACTTTGGATCTCCGGACCACGTTGGGTCCCAAATGGAGGTGTGCTTTTCAACCGCTTGCGGGGGGATTTTTTCGTGTTTTCCGCATACAAACTTAACAGGGATCCTTACATTATACACCTGAACATTGCAACTTGCAAATGGCGGTTTCCCTTTTTTTCGGTGTTGAACAATTGCCACATGTTTCAACTGGTTGCAAAAGCTGTAGATCTGTTAAGGAGCCCATACAAACTTAACTGGACCCAAGAGCCGCCCAACAGCCCATAGCCACCCCGGACCCGGACAATCGATGCTCAGCATAGCTCAGCTCAGGGGCCAGGGACTCCACCAGCAGCGCTGGGGTCATGACCTCAGGGCCACCAATCGAAGCGCTGCGTTCGGTCCACCCATGCTCCCCCCCCGAGAGAAAACCGCAGACACCGCCTTCGAGAGGAAAAAAAAACTCGGCCCACGCCCGGGAACCCAAAAATCTTGGGGCCATGCGAGTTAAAGACAATCTGTGGCCGAAACCTGGGGTCATGCAAATTCCCTCTTCTCCTTCAACACTTCTGGCACGATGAAGGCTGATTTTTTCAGAAGGCATAGAAGAAACTGCGCAGAGCAGCTCTGCTCCGGCATGCACTAGAAAGCACGGCTCTTGGCTTCCCAAAAAAAATCATAGAATCTTCAAATGTGCACGATCATCAGGGCTTCGACTATTAAAAACCCCCAAAAAAATGGAATGGAAGCTGTGCAGATCAGCTCTTCTCCTCAGCCATGCACTCGCAAAAAGAACGCCTCTTTGGCTTCCATCTTCAATTGCGCTCGCATCTTCCAGATCTTCATCAGTCGCCACCACTTGCTCCGAAATCCGATCAGAACTGAATAAGTTTGCCTTTGGTCTCCTCCAGTTTCTTTGCAGCACCAATGGCATAGATGCCACCCTTGATGATACCATTGCGGGTATCAGTTTGCCTTTGGTCTCCTTCTACTAGCTGCAAAGGCTCGAACGGGGCTCTTGGCTACTCCAAGACCGCAGTTCAACATGGTTCAAGGGGGTTCACTAGCAATAATTATTTTGCCCAGGGCCTGGCACCGCCAGCCGGGTTCCCGGCAAGGACAGAACACCTCCGCCAGGCATTCCGTGCGTTCAGGCCTCAGCAGTGCTCTGACCATAGGTGTCCCTTTAGGGGAATAGATGGGTTTCCCTGGTAGATGAGAAAAAAACCACCAGGTAAACCAGGAATCGCCATCTACTTTTCTGGCAAAACAACCAAAAAGGACGCCTATGGCTCCGACACGCGAATGTTGCAACCGCGCTGTGGGCGTCTTCTTTGGAGTTGGTCTGGTCCAGAAAGATCTTTGTTTGTGCCACAATCTGAAATTCAAACCATTCTAGTCCGATTGAATTTTGTACCGTAATTCCAAATATGGAAACAATGGAGTTGGTCTTCATGTCTTTTCCGTTTGTGTCTTTTGAAGGACTCCAGAAACGCTCGCCACCCATGCTGCCCCTTTCCGCGTTTGTTTCAAAGCGAAACTAGAGGAGCATCACTCATGCGGGCTCTGTTTTGAGACAAACCCAGGTGAAGACGATTTGTAAAGGATCATCAAAACCGGAAAAAAAATGAAGCAAGGACTAATAGCCTAAACGTTACAACCCTTGCTATGGTAGCCAGAAGAAAGCCTGGTTTGTTTGCAGCCCCACTAAACATGAACAGAACCGGGGGAGAAGAAAAAAACACGAAAAGAAACCTATACACATGCCGACGACAGTGAAGGGAAGCCAAGAACTTCGGTGCGCGAGATGTTCCGCTCCTCTTCTTGCCTCCCCAAGCAGCTTGGGACATTTCGCGCAGGGGAAGCCTTTCGCTGGCTTTAGGATCTCGGAAGAAATGTTCACACCCTCCGAACGGGGGGAAACCATCGAATGGTTTTCAGGCCCCAAAAGTTTTTCAGGTTGGTCCCAATGGTCGTATACAGCCGCAAAAAAAAAAAGCAGGTTCCTCGGAAAACCCAAAGGACCGCCGGGGCTGGCGCGCGTGGGCCCCGCAGGTCCTGCCGAGAGCGGGTCTGGGCGGGGCTCGGGACCTCTGAGCCCAAGGAAGGCCTTTTTGGAACAAAATCCACGGGGGTGAAACCCTGGGAAATGGATGGCATGAACCCCATCTAAACCAGAACCCTCTACTCGTTTAAAGCAAACCAAGAAGGACACCTATGGCTGCTGCACCATTCCATAGCTTCGGCGCCTGGTTTTTCCAACCCCGAGGCCCATGGCCTTTGAAGCGGCTCCTCCTTGCGAGCCGCGCACCACGCCCAGCCGCGCATCTGGCGAGCCGCGCGGGAGTTGGCGAGCCGCGCGCCGATGTGGCGATGAACTTTCGCAGGGAACCTTCGAAGTGGTTGCCTGACCTACCCTCCCACCAATTCACATGGAACCTACCAAAGGGTCCTGGTTTGGACCATTCTCCTGTTAAAGGGACTGGGTCCTGAATTTCGCGTTCCATGTCAATTGGCGAGAGGATAGATCCCCGCGAATATGATGTCATACCCGTGGCCTGAGTCACAAGCGGGGAACCGTTTTTGCAATAGGTCTTGAAGGGGACCGGCTGACCGGAATGCGGTCCTTCGGGATAAATAGATCCGAAGTGAAGCCAGTTCGGTTCCGTCGACTTACCAACTGAAACCATGGGTTTCTCAAAATAGAGCATCCCATGGTTGCTTTCCCCTTGGCCTTTGGTTTCCTTTCAGCTATTGAGAAGAAAAAGAACTGGCAGCGCGATGCAGGCAGCTTGAAACCACAGGGGTTCTCAACTATACATGATATATTTGTACATGTATACATATAGACAGATAGATAGATAGGATAGGATAGGATAGGATAGGATAGGATAGGATAGGATAGGATAGGATAGGATAGGATAGGATAGGATAGGATAGGATAGGATAGGATAGGATAGGATAGGATAGGATAGGATAGGATAGGATAGGATAGGATAGGATAGGATAGGTAGATAAGATAAGATAAGATAAGATAAGACAAGACAAGACAAGACAAGACAAGACAAGACAAGACAAAACAAGACAAGACAAGACAAGACAAGACAAGACAAGACAAGATAAGATAAGATAAGATAAGATAAGATAAATAGATAAATTAGATTAGATTAGATTAGATTAGATTAGATTAGATTAGATTAGATTAGATTAGATTAGATTAGATAGATAGAGTAGATTAGATTAGATTAGATTAGATTAGATTAGATTAGATTAGATTAGATTACATTACAGATAGATAGATAGATATAGATATAGATATAGATATAGATAGATATAGATATAGATATAGATATAGATATAGATATAGATATAGATATAGATAGATAGATAGATAGATAGATAGATAGATAGATAGATAGATAGATAGATAGATAGATAGATAGATAGATAGATAGATAGATAGATAGATAGATAGATAGATAGATAGATAGATAGATAGATAGATAGATAGATAGATAGATAGATAGATAGATAGATAGATAGATAGATAGATAGATAGATAGATAGATAGATAGATAGATAGATAGATAGATAGATATACACATGCCTCTCTCCATATATAATATACATAGGGGGAAAAATATATTTATCAATATATGGAGAGAAGAACCCAACAGAACAAAGGTAGATCTTTGTCGCCGCCATCCCGAGCGGCCCCAACACACGACGGTCGCCTGCCTTCCGAGTCCTCATCCACGTCCTCGCGTGGGCTCAGGGCTCGGGGCGGAAGCCGGGGCGGCCTTTGATCTGGACGCGTTCCGCCGCAGGCGGCCCTCCGGTCAGTTCTGTGGTGGGTAGTGTAAATAGCCCGAGGGGTTGATTCCTTTTCCATTCTTTTCAACCGTCGTTCTTTTCGCAAACCAGCTGTTTCCCCTGAGTGCTTGATGGTTTGCTGAAAAGAAGGATCCCTGGAAAGAATGGAAATGGAAGGTACCGATAGAATAGCGGTAGATAGCCCATGACTTTGGCTTTCAATTAGCTTTGGAGGTGAGCAGCACCCGATGTTTCCATGTTCCGAGATTTGCACCTGGAGCAAACGAGGACGGGAATCACTCGCACGGCTCAAAGCGCGCACATGGCCGCGTCGCCTTTTGAGACTGGGAGGCTCTGAACAAAAATTGAGTAACTGTAGTTGGGTATGACTTTCTTTAGCGGACCTCCGAAATTGCTGGTTCTCCTTTTGTCCTTCAAAACCACCAAAAAAAGATGTTCCTCAAAAAAAAAACACCAAGTACAGAAAGAGGTACCCACACCAAAAAAAAGACTCAATAGAAAGGCCCCGCCAGGCTCCGCAAGCCCCACACCTTCCCGCCTCCTCTGAAGCCATGTCCAGGCCGCAGCTCGCCGCGAGCACCGCGCCCTGGCGGTGCAAAGCTTCAAAGGCCGCGCCGGAGTTGGTCCATCCCACTCGGATTTGGATTTGGTCGATCCCGGTTTCGGAGTTGGACTTCTTTCGCCCTCGTTCTTTTTTCTTCTTCGAATTTTGCAGGACCTTTGTCCAAAGGCAAAGGGTTTTGGGGCTCGGCTCTTTGGAAAAAAGTCCCGATTTGTTTGGTGTTCCCGCCGAGCCTGGTGTTGCTTGGTCAAAAAAAGAGTTTGGGACCCTCCAAATCGGTGCCTGTCGGCCACCCGTTTTCACATATGCCCTACACCTCTCCCCCAAGAAAAGGGTTTCTTATATTTTTTCTTATTTTCAACCCAAAAACGCGGTCAAGGCGCCGAAGCCATCCAAGCGGCGAAGCGCCGAACTTAGATGCGTTGCGAGTCCGTCAGCTCGTCACTTGGGGCCCGGGGGTTTGGAGATTCAGCGGTCTGCCAAAAAAAATCCCCGAGGAGGAGAGTTCTAACGCTGACAGATGAATAAACAGGCCCTGCTTACCCTTTTTTGGGGGGTGTCCCTGGTTTTGGAGATTCATCGCTTTTGGAGGGGAGCATGCCCCCTATTAGTAAACTGGGGTGTATCAATGTGGGGTCAACATTTCATGTTGATCCCAAAATTCCGCCATGGGTGGTTGCCCACCGGCTTCCCGCTCAGGAGAACCAAGATCTGCGGTCCGAAATTTGTCCAAGAGTGCCACGGGTGTATTTCCCCATGGGTGAACCGCCAGAAAATCTAAGTTCAAGCATGGTTCTTAGTTTTCTGAGGGACTTCCGAGGTCTTTTTCCCAGTCTCTCAACCCCGAGGGCTTCCATGTTCTCTTTGTCCAATGAGGCACCCTCACTCCCACTAACCTGGCACCTTAAAGAGGCTCCGTACAAGAGGAAAATGGAACCTCCCGCTACCTTTTCACAGATGCCTCCAGTAGACGTTAGAATGAGGGTACCCTTTTTTCTGTCGTCTATTTTAGCAGGTTGGAACCCTCCCCCCCGAAAAAAAGGGTGAGAAAGGGCACCTAGCTGGGGGACCTAGATAATCAACACCCGGTACAAAGATCGTCTGCCCAGAACCATGTAAAACATTAAGAAGGCCGGCGAAGGTACCCATTTCTGGCTTCAGGGGAGTCTCCCTAACCTCGCTTCTGTTTCTTGAAGGGGTCGTCTAAACAGAACCCAGGCCAGGCGCAGGAGCCGCAGCCCAAGCCCTGTGACGCCTGCTGTTCTGCCAGCAGCCCAGTAGGCGTCAGGAGCACACACCACCTCAGCCCCGTTTTGCTGAGCTTGGCGCCGGCATGTGGCTACCCAAATGGAACCCTGGTACATGGAACCAAAGACTAAAACCTGCGGTCCCCTGGTGGCTTAGTTTTGACCCACACCCATGTCATGCTTTTTAAGGGTACCCGTTTTTGTTGGGTTGTTTTTCAAAGGGGAACAAACACATGTTGAGGGTAAACTATTTTGGACACATACCCGTACGCAACCAAACTTTGACCAATTTCGACACATATTCGCGTAGGCTGGGTATGTCAGAATAGAGGGACAACCAAAGCAAAATGCTGGCTCTCCAGTTGGTTTGCCCTTCAAACAACTGACAAGGTCCCTCAAAAACACACACACACACACACACACACACACAGACACACAGACACACAGACACACAGACACACAGACACACAGACACGCACACACACAAATGTATGTGGGGTGGTTGCCACAACTCAGGGTGCGGGGTGATTGTCTGCCGCCTTTTCTGGGGGTCTGCCGTATCCCATCTTGTTAACCCTATGGGCGCGTGTCTGTATGTGTGTGGGTACTCAAATTCAGCCGCACGTCTTTGCCCAACGGACGTCCGCAAAACCCTAACAATAACTCCAAAACCTGACAAATACCGGGGATCCATCTTGCCACAAGTTTGTCATCCAGATTGAAATCTGAATGGGAATTTCGCAACATCTGCAAAACCCCAACCATCATGCTCGTTGTGCCTATCGGTCGCTCTTTCGAGGGTTACCTCATTTGGGGTGTCTTATTCTTAGGCATCGGACCCCCAACATGGCTTAACCGTTGTCCTTTGTTTGGCTTCCCCGAAAAAGAAAAAAGTACCAACTCAAAACAAGACGAGCCAGCCGCGGACTCCAACCTTGACGAACGGCTTGCGCCCGACCCGGAGCGAGCTTTTTGGTTCCAAAAGGCACCCTTTCAGGCTCCAGGAGGAAGAAAGGAATTAACATAAAATAATACCCTCCCACCAACTAGCATGCAAGTGCAAAAAGGCGCTTTCCAAAAGGAAAGTAGTCTTTCTACAGGGGTCTGTGCACTTCCATGTTAGCTGGTGGTTATATATGGCTCTGGTCGGCGAGCGGCCACCCCCCCCCGCAATGGTATCCCCCCCCGCAATGGTATCCCCCCCCACTTGGGGGGGGGGGTGGCCGCTCGCGGGGAGAGGCCTTTTGCAAGATGACCATAACCTGCAAACCCAGCGGGCCCACAGGGGGAGGAGGAGGTGGGGCCCTATTTAAGGCTACCATGACCATGGCGGGGCAGGGGGGGGTGCCAGACCTCTACTATACAAATATATTATATATATATATATTCAAAAACAAGCACACATATCTTTCAGCTTCCCCCCTAGTTGGTTCTGCCTCCTTCAAAGTATTTGGAATTTAGACCCTCGTGGTTCCCGCCTGTTGTAAAGCACCATAGGCCAAAACCGCGCGGCTCATCTGAGGATACGGCTTTCTCCTGTCGGCTTCTCCTGTCTCATCCGATTGCCACAAAGCTATGGGGGAGAAAAACAACACCCAAAGGCCCCTAGGAAAGGGTCGGACGACAATTTCTGGGCTCTTTGGGTGAGACTTTCTTTCTGGCAAACAAGGATTGGGAGTCGGGACCCACCGTTGGGGTTGCAACGGCACACCACGAAAAGGAACACCAACATGGGCGTCCAAATCCCGCTTTTGACACCAGTTTGAAGGCATGTGCCCTCCCGATGAACCACCTGCCAAAGTGGCCATTCTGGGTTCTGGGCGCTGCTCATATGAGTACCCTTTGGTGGGCATCATTCAGGGTGCTTCGCGACAGTCACTTTTGAGCTGGTATCCTACTAAAGTTCATCAGTCATATGGGTGTCTTTTTTGCGGGGTACCCCTGAATTGGTGATTCTCCTTTTCCTTTAAACCGCCTTCAAAAAGAGACACACCCATATGGGACCTCATGCTTTCCAAACGCTGGCCTTCAGTACTTCTCTGCGCGAGGTAGTAGTCCAACCTCGCTTGAAGCAGCCCCCAAAACCCCTCTCCAAGCAAAGAAGAACAGCTTGCTTGATGGTCAGTGCAAATATCAAAGCAAAATGCCCGTCGATGTAGATGCCAACATCCCTAGAATATGTTGCTTCGAAGTGAGGAATTTCAGTCGGAGTCGATTCGTCCGAGTCCCCGGTCCCACCCTGTCTGTTGGGCAACCCGCGTCAGGGATCCACCCGGCACAAGGAACTTCAGTCAGGACCAACCCGAAAACGGGACCAGTTCAAACAGGCACCTGGCGCTTTTCCCCGGAGGGGAGGGCTAAATCGGAAATATAATTCTGCCGCTTTGGCCGTGAAGATAACAAGTGAAAGGGGCCTCCCTTTTACTAAGGAGAGCAATTCCAGGAAATATCGCCTTCGTGCCAGAACTCAAATCCAATCGCATGGCATCAGGCACAGGCCCTGCGGGCAAGGAACAAGGAAGTGGAGGGAATGGGGTGTTCCCTTGATTTCCCTTGAACCATCCCCAAACTGGGTTGCCAACTCCAAAACCCCAAGCCAGCTCTTCCCAAAAACCAAAAAGCAACACATGAATTGTCCCCCATGTTCATTCATCTTGCCCATTCTCCCTGTTGCCCACCCACAACACCTCGCCGTCCCTTTTGGACGCCTCTCCTGGAGCCCCTTTCCGCCATCGCCATCCGGTGTCCGCAGCTGAGCCCCGGGCAGCTCCGAGGCGATGCGCGTCTTGCCGCTGTTGGTGGGCAACACCACCAGCAGATTCTCCCCTGCGGAAATAAATCGCTCGTTGGTCGTTGAGACGCGTACGTTTGCTCGCGGGCTGAGACGAGAAAGACTCGGAGCCCTTCAAGGTCCCCGTAGGTTTTTTGTTGGGTCGGGGCGAAGAGCATGAACAAAAAGTGAGTGAATGAGGGGGGAGAGGGTAGGATTCTCTGTTCAAATCACTGGTTTTCAACCAGATATTCACTAATTCTAATATTCCAGGAATCTGCATCACAAACCCGGCAAAACCCCTCTGTTCAAACCACCGGCTTCAACCAGATGCTCACGAATCCTAAGATCTCAGGGCCAAGAGGGGACATCCCCGTCCAGAATCTGGTCCTGAGATCCAGTTTCTTGGCAGAATTCAGTCTTCAAGTTGGACAACCTCTCAGACATATGGCCTGTAAAGGCAAACCAACAGGACCATTTCACAATGCAGGCCGAATGTGAGTTTGGTCCCCCCCCCCCAGGGTTCCAATTTTTGACTACCCCAGGGTAGATTTAAATTTAGGGGTGGCTCCTTCCCCGCAAAAGGAGAATCCCTGGGTTTCAGTCTATCTTGGGGTAGTCCCTTCCAATTGGTGGTTTGGATTGGCGGTTGGGTGGTTAAGGAGGGGGTTCCCCATCTACCCTCTTTCTTGAACCAGGGACCCGTCCCAATCCGAATCCAACCCACTGATCCAAACCGCCAAAGGGTTACCTGAAAGCATGGCAACCCCCCCTCGAGCCCTGGTTTGTCCCCGTTTGTCCCAAAGAGGCTAGATGCGGCAACCCCTCTAGGTCCTCCCGTAGCGAGGTTAGAATAATGGTACCCTCTTTTTCAGTAGTCTATTTTAGTAGGTTGGAACCCTCCCAACCAAAAAAAAATGGTGATTAAAAGGGCACCTAGCTGGGGGACCTAGTTTTACATGATGGCCTTTTCAAAGATATTACCCTCGCTCCCACGTTGCCATGGCAACTGAGAGGGGGTCCCACAAAAGGAAACTCATCTTCCAGGTACCTCTGGGGCTGGAGGAAGGGTAACCAAAAACAAACCGCCAAGATGGCGGACCTAGCCCTCCTTCACCACCAAGCCCCCGAACTCCAGATGGGGAAACCCCTCCTTAGCCACCAAACCACAAACGCTCCAAACCGCCCAACACCAGACTCCCCCAGCCTTTGGCGGCCTCCACGCACCTCCGCTGGTACCTCAGACGCCGGACGCTTCCGTGGCGAAAGGGAAAGGTCGCTTGGCTTCCGTTCGCTTCACGCGAAGACGTCCCACCGGGGGAGAAAAAAACGAGAGAGTACTGTGGATGGGCGAAATCCATGTCACACCGAATTGAAAACCATGGTTGAAACCAAAACATTGGTTGGTATTTACAGGGGAATCGAATCATTCCAGTGGGTTTCTTAGGTGGTGCGAAGTGGATTTCGTCCATCCACAGATGTCCAGCTCACTTCCTGAGTGGATTGGCCTAAAGAAGTAGCCAAACTGTTTGTTGACCACTAAAATGGGCGTCCCAAAAAGTGACCGAAGCCATGAACTCAGGAAGAGAGGTAGTGAAATCGATTCCCTGGAAAAACCTGCAGGGGAAAACACATAGTATTCTTAAGCGCATGGAAGGGTCAGAAGGGACAAAGGTTCCATTCGTCCGCTTGGAGTGAAATCATCTTGACCCTTTGGTCACCGTTTGCAGGTCCCATGTCATAGCCATGAGGAATGAGGCACGAGGCTCGTTCAAGGCCGCGGCTCGCGCAGCGGGGGGTTCGGCTTCATGTCAGCCGGAGTGAACCAGAGACGCGTACGTGGGGCGGCCAAGGAAGACTCGCTTCAAACAACGGGTCTCGTTGTTTGAAGTCTAAAAACTCGCTTGGCGAATCTAAGGCCCAAACGTCTAAAGTCCAGGAGCCCAGGAACTCGGGGGGCGAGTTGTGTGCGAAACTATGTGCCGACCCTATATGAAACCAATGTTGATTGAATAACCTGCTGTTGGCTTCCTTTGCATAAACATAGGGGGCCTTCCTGGGGGTAATGCGAAATCGGTCAAGTATAGAGTGCCCCTCTCACAGGGCAACGGCTTGAGCAAAACTCGGGGAAGACGACGCGGCAACTTTCACTTCACCTCGGTGCCCCTCTGACAAACATACTCCCAGCCCCTCGCCTCAGCAACCTCACCATGGAAGCATGAAACCCGGCCGGCGCCTTTCTCAGGTGTTGACTCGGAACCCGCCACGGGCAGCCTTTTTCTGTTTTTTACGGCTTGCTGTTGTTCCCCTTCCCTCTTTGCCCTAAATGGATGAAACCTGCTTTCAAGACTGGGCTGTTCGAAATGGAGTGTTGGCCAATCCGAATCCATGTTTTGCTTCTTCTTTTTTTGCGTAAGCAAGGTAAGCATCTTGCGGATTGCCTTTGAACAGCCCAAGGGGTTTACCCAAAAAGTGCCTGGGACTTTGGGTCAACCACAACTCAGAAGCAAAGAACAAATCCACGGAGCCCATGAATGGCTCAATCCCAGCGGCAAGAACCAATGACTCGCTGGTTCTCAGCGAAATGGAGTGACTATAAACCATCCCCTATGGGTGTTCTTTGAGGGAATCCCAGGAGGTTCCTGCACCAACTGACCAAGTATCAACCCATCAACCCCCCCCCCCCGCCATATCATATCAGACTGGTGTGTCTGACTCTAAGGAGAGTTTGTCTCCTCTTGTATCTACCCTCCGGACGGTCGCGTCAGGATGCCGCATAACACATGGAGTGCACGGCCGGTCAGTCAGATCTGGAGGTTGCTCAAAAAAAGACACTCCTTCTTGGCTGGTGGTTACAGGAAACCAGCCATTTGTTTGTTCCTTGCTTTAAACGGGAGGCTATGTTCAGTAAAAGAGATGGGTTTCCCTGGGTTCATGGGGCAATAAAACCCATCTAACCCGGTGGAATCCATCCATTTCTGTCCCCAAACCAACCTCGAAAGGACATCCTACTGTGGGAGGGCAAAACCCTGCACCACTTGAAGCCACAAAACGTTGAGTGGTTGGTATTCTGAGAGGGAATCATCATTCGTTGTGGTTTTTGTAGGTGGTGCGGGATATGGATTTCGCAACCATCCCACAGTATGGCGATTTTCCTGCTGGGTTCTTCCCACATCCGGGCAACGCGGGCTCGCCAAGCCATGGCCTTGCTCAAAGACCCCATCTCCGCCCATTTGGAAGTGGAACCTCGCAAACGGGGCCGGCGGAAGGTCCCCCCAAAAACTTGGCAGACACCGGGAAAGGGACACCGGGAAAGGGACACCCCGGTAAGGGAAACCAAAGGAAAGGCCATAGGGATCCATAGGGAGTTCCTCGGTGCGGCAAGTAAGGGAAACGAGGTGCAGTACAGGCGTGCCCTTGAACTATTTAAAGAGCCAACCATGTGCTTTGATTCTGACCATAACTACATAGGCTCCTAGCACTTAGTGTTTGTCCAGACACTGCCTTCCTTCGCGTGATGGTTGTTGCACAACTGTAAAACGGTGAATATTGACGGTTGTTCTCGCACAAATCCCGGGTGCGGGTGCAAACCCTGACCCCATGCCACTCAGAATGGACATCGGTAGGAAATCCAAAGGAGGTCGCTGGAGGTAGAATCTCCACTACCCTTGAAATGAAAAAACCAACATGAAAACCGTACCCTTCACAAAATGGCCCCTGAGCTCCGCACTGCTGTCCCCCACCGCCACCGAACTGCTGGAAAATCTCCTGAGGCTATGGATGGCGGCCCTGTCTTTTTGTGGAGTTGGTAACCGTCTTGCGGGGTTGATCCTAATGTTGACCCCATATGGGTATGGGTCAATGTTAAATCACCACTGCAGGTTTTAGTTGTTGGTTCCATTTACCAGGGCTCCATTTTGGGTACCTGTTTTTGACCCACAGCCATATTCATCAACCAACCAGTTTATTCATAGGGGTTATGAATACAGGGTCAACATTGCCATTTGAGAGGGTGTTCGTAATCAAAACTCACTTCCTGAGTTGATGGGCCAAAACAGGTCCAAACTTGTTGTAAGCCACTAAAATGGTCTTCCCAAAAAGCTTAAAGTCCATGAACTCAGGAAGTGAGTAAAACTTGAAGATTTGGCCCATCCTCTGGCAGCATTGATCAGCCCCTGCGGCCTTTGAAACACGTCCCGCACGAGAGGCAAGTGAGCCCACTGCACCACTCAGCGGGGTTGTAAACCAAAAGCATGCCAAACCAAGAAATCAAGCAAACAACAAACAAACAAACCAACCAAACAAACAAACCAAACAAAAAACAAAACAAAAACAAAACAAAACAAAAAACCTAACCATACCAGACCAAACCAACCCAAAACAAAACAAACAGACCAAGCCAAACCGCAACAAAAGAAAACAATCCAAACCAAATCGAAACAAACCAAACCAAAGCAAAACAAAACAACTCACAAAAGAAACACAACACCTCCCTCTGCGCCCCTCCTCGATGAAGGACGCAGCTAGTCTGGGAGATCCAAGCAGTGTGAGGGCGAGCACCTGAGCTATGGGGCTGGGAGGGACACCACAAGGAAAACTCCTTCTTGGTGGTTTTAAAGGGAAACCACGATAAGAAAGGAAAGGAAAGGCAAGGACAACAACACCCGCATAGGTTGTGAGGGACTTTAGAATCAAATTCAGACATCACAAGATAAGTGTGTAATTCGCCGGCCCCTTTTTGCTCACGTGTCTCCAAATGCGATGGGTGCCAACCTTCCTGTTGCTTTCCCTTCGGCCCCCCCCGAAAAAAAGAAGAGAAGAAAACTACATACGCACATATGTATTTGTGTATATAGATATACTGAGTGATTTAGGGGCGTAGACCTGCCAAGACTTCCAGCTGTGAGCATGTTTGTCATTTGCATGCCCATGGCATCGCGGAGACGCGCGTGGCTCGGAAGGCTCCGGCTGAAGGTCAACTGGGCGCCAGACTTTGAGAGTCGCACACCGCAATTTGGAAGCTCGGGTCTGAGCAGTCTTCCGCGGAAAGGAGGCTGCGGCTATTGGCCGTCATTGCCTGTGCCCGTGGCGTCTGACAGGGCTGAGCTGCATTGAGATCAGCGCTTGCCCGCCTGTGCGAGAGTCCGCAGGCAAGGTTTGCTGAAAGCATTCCAATGACCCAGCAGAAGGTAGTGGAGCTGCAAGCGATGACCGATCGAAAACGGGTGATTGTGGATTCCTCGCAAACCCTTGACGACCCCTCACCAATACATACATACAAATATGATTATACATATATATATATATATATATTGTACACATTTATATATGCATACAATGACCACTGTCCACTGGACAACGGCCACTTCTCGCGCGGCAACAGAAAAAAACGCGCGCTGCAAGTGACCAGCCTTCGGACTCTGAGACCCCGGGCCCATGCCCCGGCCCCACGCCTCGCCTCAAGCTCAAGCTTCCAAGCCCCACTTCGGGCGAAAGGAAAAAAGAAAAAAGGCGCCCAAGTTGGAAGCTTTGGTTTTGTCAGGGGCCCACTTGGCGCGTTTGGTTGGGAATAGAGGTTTTTCTCTTGTCAAGGGCTCCTTGGGTCAGCTAACTTGGCGCGATAGGTGGGGAATAGTCTTGTTTTGTAAGGGGTCTCTGGGGTCAGTTCACTTGGCGCGTTTGGTAGGGAATGGTTCTTGTTTTGTCAAGGGGCCAATTCACTTGTTGCGAATTCGGATTGACCTTTGCAGTCCGGGTGTTGGGATACCCTGAGCACCAGCAAGATAAGCCCCGGCGATGCCGCGGAACTTTCCGGATCCAAGAAAAAGAGTACCTAAAAGAGTGCTAAGAAAGGACCAGCATGGGGAAGAAGAGGTGAAATCTACACAAAGTGCGAACCCAAACCGTTTTCTAGATGGCCAAACCAAAGAACCCGCAAACAGCCACGTGCTGCAAGACAAAAACAACAGATGGCCGAAATGGAAAACGGCGAATCGGTCTGGCATTGCCAGTACCATTTAGTTGCGGATTGTAGGTGAAAGCGCTCTGTTTTAGCAATGTCGGTTGTGATTCGCTCGCCGCCCCCCCCCTCCCCCCCCCCTAAAGGAAACAAGCTCGACTTTGGAGGAAGAAATGCTAAGTCGGCGGTTCCTGCCAAAGGGCGAGAACAAAGGAACATCTTCCCTTTCGAGGGACCCGTCTCAATTTGGACCCAAAAGGAATCTCCCGCGTTTCTTGCTGGTTCTAGTCTTCTGTTTCCTTAAAGGGAATCTTTTCCGGTTCATTCCCGACTGGGCAATTCCCTACCTATCGCACACAACAAGAGTCTTGGGCTTCTTTTCCAAACAAAATCCGAGACGAACCTGGCGCCAAGCCCAAAGTGACCCCCACCCCCCACACCCCCCCCCCACACCCCCCACACCCCAACCCCCAACCCCCACCCCACCCCCCCACCCCCCACCCCCCCACCCGCCCCCCGCCCCCCCACCTCCATGGCGAGAAGAAGGCGGCAGGAGGGCGGGTGCCCCAAGCCGCCGCCCCGCTCTTTGGCCCCTAGCCAGGAGCCCCAGGTCGAGGCCGCCGAGTCTTTTTCGCCAGTCCGAAGACGTATCCTTTGGGGCGCGGAGAATCCTCCCGTTTTGGTGGCCCTAAAAAAGGAACAGGAGCGATTTTAGGTGAGGTAAAATCCAGGCTGTACGCACGGGCCCCATGTCGCCCCGCTAAAAGTTGTATGCACTTTGAAGTATGAATCGTGTGATACAATGATAACCCAAAAGACAAGGGTCAAATCACTCCGAACGGGTCCCACAAGGCCACGACCAATCTCAGCCTCCAAAGATCCCGAGCATGCGACAACTTAGCACTCAAAAAATATGAGAAAAAAACAGAAATAGATTCGCAGCGGGATGATCGACTCCGGCCTTTCCGATCGGTGCTTTCAAGGCACCCATCGGAAAGTCAAGGCACCTCCACTATGCCGCCGGGAGATCCGCCCCCCCCGACCCTCCCGACCCCCCCAACCCCGCGGGCGGCAAGCAGCCCGCATGCGCAAGCTCCGTTTTCATTGGCACCTCGCGAGCTCCTGCCATCTCAGGAATCCGAGCTGTCCTTGGCAAAAAAATTGGCGAGCACGCCCCAATTGCCAGAGATTTGCCCCAAATGCGTCGGAGTCCCACACCAGAAAACCACAAAAAACATGCGCTGGCCGCTTGCCTCTCAAAATCGGGGGTGGGCTGAACCAAAACCAGGCACTTCGTTCCAACTTTGGGCTACCTTGGGCCACCTTCTCCAACTTTGAGCCCTCCAACAAAAACATCGCCATCTGAGCCGCCCCCGGCTCGCGAGCGTCTGAGCTCGCTGCAGAGGAGGAGGACCTGCGCAAGTTCCAAAGCGCCCCAAAATCGGAGGAGGGACCCCAAAAACTCAAAAAGACAGCCACATTCCATCCGGCACACGGTTTTGGACTGGGAGGTATCAGCACATCTTTATTCACTCATGGATCTTGTCGTGGAGATGTGAACAAAGGTCTCTAGTTTAGAAGTCAGCCAGCCAGTCAGCTAGCACGCTGACTGGCAGAATCCTTGGAACCGGGAAAACAGTACAAGGAAACTGTTCCACACTCGGTATGGGCTTGCAAGCAACTTTTGTCTTTTGCAGCCCCCTGCCAGAAATGAACAGAGGGGGAAAAAACAAAAGGCTTGGCAACAACAGTCGAACAAATACCAAGAGAAACCTCCCAGAGAGGTTCTGATCATCTCTTCCCCCCTTTTCTTGGTTGACGTTGGAAGGGGAGCAAAAACACATATATTTGTTGCAGTTCAGTGGTTGTATGTCAACCTCTAAACCACAATAAGGAAGCATGTAAAGGCTTCCCAACAACAAACCATGACATGTCCAATGATGTTTGATGGAGATGCTGGGGGAACTTCCTATTTTGAGACTTTTGTCGCTGCGCTCCGACAAACCCCACCAACCCCCCCTAGGCGCGCGTCCGCCTCAAAGAAAACGAGAGCTGGTGTCTTCCGCTGGCCCAAGACGAAACCAAGCCCATTCCAACTGCCTCTTCCGCTTCCGCACCGCGGACACCGCCGCCTGCGGTTCAGCGCTTGAGGCACCCGGCTCAACTAGGTCCTCCAGAGCGGTTTCTGGTCCTCCAGTAGAGAGGTTGGAATAAGGGTACCAACTTTTTGCTGCAATCTATGTTAGTAGGGGACCCCTCCCCCCAACAAAGAAACGGTAAAAGGGTACTACTGGGGGACCTAGTCAAACAAATGGCTGCAGGTCGTTTTGGGAGTGCCGGTTCCCCCGTTTTGTGGAAGACAAAAGGAAGACCTTTAGGGGAAACCGAAACCCGAGCTTTCTGTCTACACACCCACGTTTGGCTGCGCGTTCTGGAGGTACAGATGCCCGAATGGCTGCGAGGAAGCCCGCCAAAGGAATATGAGGCATACCCCGACCAAGACACTTGGCTGGAAGTCGCGGACCCCAGCAAAAATATCTTGTTTGCCTGGTCAGTGGAAAACAAAGGGGACCCAAACAAAAAACAAAAAAATAAGAAAGGGGAACTAATTCTGGGGAAGGACATACAGTTAGAACGCCTTTCGGAGATTTCAGCGGGGACATCGGGCCACAACTCAAGCTTCACGTAGGGACTTGCAGGTAAACAAAAGCTCGAGGTACCTTAAGAACAACGGGCTTCACCCAGATTTATCCCTGAATCCGCAAGGCGCTTGGAATTGTAGTGATGAAACAAAGAAAAACACAAGGGGGCCAAAATGACAAATCCTCTGCAACCAGCGCGCTTTGTGCCAGAGACCATTGCGAGTCTATGACATAGGACCAGCAAAACAAAAGTTGATCTCAGAGCTGAACTGAAACGGGTGGGGGTTGGTCAAAAGTCCGTGATACATGGGATGATGTCCCATGTAGGACAAGTTACCCAAGGTCTGGCCGGGGCGCCCCTAGATGGAAATTTGATCAACCACCCCTGGTCTTGCTTGCGACTCTCAAGCTGGTGTCCGTCTGCGCTACTTCAGACTGCCGATTTGTAGCGCGACTTGGGGCGTTGACTCAGCAAGCTGCCTACTTTGCCCTGGAGCGCTCAGTTTGTAGCTCACAGACGTGCGCTCGGCTGCGAGAGAGAGAAAGAGAGCGAGAGGCCAAGGGCACCCTGACAACCACGAGGCTAA
Source organism: Effrenium voratum (assembly GCA_963377175.1). Lineage (NCBI taxonomy): Eukaryota > Dinophyceae > Suessiales > Symbiodiniaceae > Effrenium > Effrenium voratum. Next base: position 186,360 of record CAUJNA010002835.1, on the reverse strand, counting down.
AGGTTGGACCGCCCAAGATGGCGCTTCACGGTGTTCCTTCTGGTTTCACTAAAACCACCTATAAGGGGGAACCAACTCAAAACAGGAGGTTCTGAGTTCACAGACCACAGGTGCCCTCCCCCCCCAAACCAAAAAGACGAAACCGGATGCCTCAGCCTGCTCTGCGGACCTCAGAGCTACCTGCGGCCACTCAGCTTCCGATGTTCCCCAAGATTGGAATTGGACCCATCCCCTCACTTCCAATCGACTGGATTGGGCAAAACAAGTCAGCAAGCGTGTGGCTGACCACCAAAACATTCCAAACCCAAAAAGTGACAAAAGTCCGGGGGTGGTGGTGGTGAGACGCGGGCAAATCCAATTATGACCCAAGGGTTGTTGACTTGCAAAGTCCAATCCACTCGCTTCCTGGCCACCAAACCACCGCCCACCAAGTACACAAAGCCCCAGGGAATTCGGTCCGTGAGTCCAAAGGTCCGCAAAGCTCAAAATGTTTTGTTGCAACCACGTCCCTCGGAGGCTTCAGCTTCTTAAATCACATGCCAGGGTTTACCCAAAATGGGGAAAAGCAACCGCCACCCTGGCTCAGCCGATCTTAGATCAACCACGTCATCTTGTTTCCTCCGTCTCTGGAATGGCCATGCTTTCAATGGCCAAACTGTGCCTAAGGATCCCTTCCAAGGGGTAGAGGAATCTTCTTTTGCTGGACTCCCTTTGTTGGGCTTCCTTCAAGTTCCTTTTGTTGCAGCAGATTGCAGCGGAGTACCTTCCGAAATCCAAAACGCAGCGGCTTTCAAACGAGGGGCACCAGGTGGAGCAGGTGCAATAAAGGCTGGGCGTGGGCTCTAAACTTCAATCTGTGCACCAAACCCGTGATGTCGACCACCAACACCAAAGGTGGACCTGCTCGCTTTCAGAGCCCAGGTGGTTAGCACTCAGTCCGGACTGGAAAAAATTGAATCGAATTGCTTGGCACCTTTTCGGGCGCCATAGTGGTTTCGTAACTGGGCTGTCCTCAGCGCCCCTGCCCAAAAGACTTTAACTTTTGGTGGAAAAATAACGAAACCCCCCACGAAACCAACACAATTCACCTAAGGAACCGGAGGCTTTGCTGGGAGCTGCCAGCAAAAACAAAAAACCAACTCGGAACATGGAATATGTGGGTGGACCCCCCAAGGAACTGGGTCGAGAAGCTTGGAATGGGCGGCTGCTCAGGTCTGTGGGGAACCTTGGGTGTCCTTTTGGAAGAAAAGGGGTTTCCTTTCGCAAAAAGTGGTCTGTGGTTTACCTTTTGAATTGTCCTTTGTATCCACCAAACAAAGGGGTATCTTCACAAACAGACACGCGCACATGGATGCTCCACCACAGTGTCTCTCAGTTGATTTCCTCTGTGGGAGTGGATACGATTGATTTGTTCTTCATCACTCCTTCGGTACTTTGCCCGGGGACGTCAAAGACATCAAGCCGGGGTGAGGGGGGCTGAAGCAGGCAGGTCGTGTGGAACCCATCTATGCACGCTGACCCTTACAACCCCTATGCCTGCACTCATTACTATAATTCACCCACCAAAACAAGAGACATTTCAAGACACTTCGTGGGGGCCGAAGCTCAAACTACAAGCCCAAATGAGCTCTCCCTAATCTTGGTTCCGCGTTGGCTTCTCTTTGGCGTTTCAACAGGTCTCCGGACGTTCTGGGCAAGTTGTCTTTCATTGACTGGGCTGTTCCCCTTCAATCCCCGGCTAAAGGCTCGACTCCTCGCGGTCTAGTGGAGACTACGAAACCAACTAGAAACCTAAAAGCCGGAACCGGCTGGCGAACACACCCCAGAGGTCTACGGGCTGATTCCTTTTCCATTCTTTTCAACCATCGATCTTTTCAACCACCAGATCCGTTTTCCCTGGCTTTCGGAGGTGTTCTAAGATCCGGATCCCTGGAAAGAATGGAAATGGAAGCCCTCAGAGGACGGGAATCCACGAGCTTGCGCTTGGCTCAAAGGAGCGCCAACCGCCCAGAAAGCAGCGGAAGGGGCGCTGGGAGTCGCCTGAAATCTGGTCTCAAAATAGGGGACGCCCAAAAAAAAACCGGCGGTGCTCCTGTGAGTTCGCCTTCAAAACTACTAAAAACCAGGTACCCCCAAAAAAAGTGTAGACCCTTGTGGGTTTCGGGCGCTTGCAGACTTGGAGACAAAAATCCACCAACCTTCCCCCGCGCCCCAGACGGTGCCTGGGCGGATTGCTCGTAGGCCTCGCTCAGCTGCGCGCGCAAGCGCTCCGTCCGGGCAACCTGAAGCCGAGCAGAGATCCGACACGTCAGGCCCTTCCGCTGGGTCCTCCAGTGGAGAGGTTAGAACCATATTTTCTTTAGTCTATTCTAGTAGGGGAACCCTCCCCCAAAAAAGGGTAAAAGGGCACTACTGGGGGACCTAGGTTGTGTAGGGGCTTTGAAAAACACTCCAATCCCCACCCTCCTCCTTTCTCAAAGGCAATTTCCAGCACAGTCCACACACACGAGGTCCTTATTTGGGGGGCAGCGGGTGTGCGGCGGTGTGTTTTGGTGGCCTTTGGCTTGGCTCGGTAACGCTTGGCGGCGTCTGAGCGGTTTGCGTTGTTGTAATTCATGCCCAAGTGGAGCCCCAGCGGTGTCCCGTGCCCAAGTTTGGTTGCGTCCTGCTGGTTTGGCTGTGACCGAGAGTCTTGGATATTGACTTGGTTGCGTCTTGCTGGCGGTTGCGTGGCGTTCCGGCCGCCCCCGATACTGTCATGGCGGTATCTTGGTGCGGTGGTCCAGGCAGGTGCCGGAGTGTTTTTGCTTGCGTGGCAATCACAAAGCACAGCGCTCAGCACCGAGTCATTAAAAACAATGCGCCAACAGGACAAACCCGAGCGCCCGGCTGCGCAAGCAGCGATCACTCATGTGGCTGGTCAAAAATAGGTACCTTAAATGGAGCCCAGGTAAATGGAACCAAGGACTTAAAACCTGCGGTCCAAGTCCTGGTCTAATTTTGACCCGTGCCCATGTCAGCGCTTGGCATGCAACGCCCTTGCCAAACCGTAAGCCTCCCAGGCATCAACCGAGAGCGGCGTGGGGACCCATGCCAGTCAGCTTCCGACTGGCAATCCTTCCAGAGCCGTTGGCTTGGCGCCCAAGACAGGCAAACAAAAAAGGGCCCAGCAGATCTGAGGGAGTCAACAATTATGACTGCATGCCCAGAGAGTGTGCAAATGTTAAACACAACGACTGAGGACAGTTTGAAGGTTGCGGTTGTTTGTTTGAGTCAACAGTTGAGATCTTGACAAAAAAAGCATGAGGACTCTTTCGCGTGAGCAAAAGCGTTTGCAGCAAAGCTTGGTGCTGAGCATTTGATATTTTCCCCCTTTGAGTGGCTTCAAGCCCCTGGCTCCACTGGCAGTTCCCATCCCAAACATCAGGACTCTCATTGAGGTTTCGTAGCCAATGGCGGGTGCCTCTCTCTTGAAAGGGGACACCCACGGAACCGTTGTGTGCATAGGTGCCAGGATTGGAAAATTGACGGCCCTGGATGATCGAACCAGGAAAACCAGTCATGTTTCAACCAAACCGACCACCTATGCTTCCATTTGCAAAAGTCCACTGGAAAAAACAAAAAATGTTGTCCAGTAGTGAAATCAATTCCACTTTCAAACCCAACAGCCTTAAAGAAAAATAATAATAATAATAAGCACATGCAAGTCTGCTTTGGTGTGTTTGACCTGTGGCTCCTCCCCTTCCACCGCCCCCCAACGGCGCAAGCCGTCGGCTCCGTGCTTCTCCAAGGGGCCGTCTCCGGGTCCTCAGAGGACTCCTCCGCAGCGGCAGCGGCCTCTGCCTGGAGAGAACCCTTCAGCTAACCCCGAGTCGACCCAAAAAAAAGTGTTGGCGCTGAAAGGTGTTTTTTTTGTCTGGGGATATGGGTCCCCCCAAGTGAAGGGGAGAATCTCTGTCTCACCAACTTGTTTTGGCGCTGATACCCCACGGGGAAACGACTGCGGTACTTCAGCTAACCCTGAGTCGACCAAATAAAAATGGGCGCTGAAAGGGTGGAAGGAGGACCCTCCACTGGGAAGACAGGTTCAGCTCCCCGAGACGACCAAAAAAAAGAAGGGCGCTGAAGCACAGCCGGGAAAATGGGAAGGATAAAAATGGGCGCCGAAAGGTTCCCCTGAAAAAATGGGTGGAATGCGGACTCGAGCCCCTCTGCCTGGAAAAAGGGACCCCTTCAGCTCCCCGAGTCGACCCAACACTGGGCGGGGAAATGGGTCCCCCCAAGGAGAGGGGAAAACCTCTCGGTCTCCAATTGAATATTCTCTCTGCTCCACATGGTTGTGCTGTTATTCAAGAGAAGATCTCTGTCAGCTCCAATTGAAGGGGAAATTGCTGCTCCACATGTTTCTCCGTGTTTAGAGTTTTTCAAGCCAAGTGTCAATTGGCACGGAAAGGACCCCCCATACTTTTCACCTTCCCACTAATTGGTGCTTTGGAGTGGTGGCTTGGATTCAGATTTGAACGTCCAACCACCAAACCAAACCACCCATTCGGGGTAAGGTGACTATTGGCGGGGGTTCAAACCACCACCAATGAAGGGTAACCTGAGTACTCACTCTGTGGGTTTGAAGGGAGACCACCCCTCAGCAAAAAACACACACACACACACACACACACACACACACACACACACACACACACACACACACACACACACACACACACACACACACACACACACACACACACACACACACACACACACACACACACACACACACACACACACACACACACACACACACACACACACACACACACACACACACACACACACACACACACACACACACACACACACACACACACGCTCCAAAAAGCAAAACATGCACAAACAAGGAAGCACATCACCCCCCACACCCACGAAAGCGGACAATGTCCGGAAACCCGCTGAGCCAACTCCACACTCCGCCTCTGCAGCCTCCAGCTCCGCCTCCACCTCCGCGATGCGCTGCGACGCCTCACGGCAGGCGAAGGAGGGCGGAGCCCAGAAGAACACCACAAAAACCGAGGACAAACCCGACGGAAGCAACACATCTGAGGGTACCTTCCATTTCCATTTCCAGGGATCCGGATCTTTCCAGAAAACCTCCGGTTTTTACCCAGGGAAACCGGATCTGGTTCTTGAAAAGAACGATGGTTGAACAGACTGGGGAATCAGCCCCTGGAACACAGGGCTCCCTTTCTTGTCCCCTCAAAACACCACTGCCAAGGGAAACTCACCTTCCATGGGCAAACAAGGTGATTAAGACTGCAAAAACACGGAAATATAGGGACCCCTGCAACGCGGCAAAAAACACACACACGTTGAACAGGAGAGCCCATCCAGACCACCGAAGGGTGAGAAAGAGACCAAGGCTCCTCCGAACAAAGGGTTAGGCCACAACAGTGGTTTTTCGGGCTGAACGCTTTCGGTAAAATGGATGGGTGCCTTCGGTTTTCTGGGCAATACAACCCATCCAAACCAGACGGCCACCCATCAATGTCTGTCCCCAAACGAAGCGAGAAGGACGCCCCCCGGGCCGACTTCTCGCTTAACGGTCCACGCCTCGGCTTCCTCCTCCTTCGCGCGGCTGGTCACCATCTCGGCCTCGAAAAAAACTCGCAAGAAAACGCCCGCGCTCAGAAAAACCTGTGTGTGCCACTCGCGCAAAAGCCACTTGGAGATTTCGCTCTCTTGCTTTTGTTTGTGGTGCAAGTCCTTCAAAAACACAAAGGAGAAGTGTTTTGGTGCGCATGCGTCTTCCTCAAAAACAAAGAAGACGAAGAAGAAGAAGAAGAAGAAGAAGAAGAGGTCGAAAGCACTTCTTTTATTCCACCTTCCCCGAAACAAGTGAAACAGCCCGCCGTTTGCAACTTAACATGTCCTCAAAAAAAAAGGAAGCTCGCTTCTTGAAGCCAAAAAAAGGCGAGCCCAGAGGGCCCCTGGTCGGCCCTTCGTGCGGCTTCCAGCCGGCGCTTCGGCATCGCGCCGCGCCGGATCGCCTGCTTGGCGGCCTCCTCGATCTTCGCGAGGGTCTGGGCCGCGAAGCCCGGGCGGTTGGAACCCCATGGGTAGCAAAAGAATGGGGAATTTCGGAATGTCTGGTGCATGGAAAGAAAGGGCTGCCAAAAAAAAAGCCCCGAAATGGGGAAATTCTGGTAAATGGACAGAAAGGCCAAGGGTTGGTTCAGGATCCCCAACAAATCCACATAGACATTAACGGGAACGTTGGACGGAGCCCTTGGCGCTTGGCCAGCGACAACCCCCCCCCCTTTTTTTAGCTTCCCCTGTTTGGCGGTTTTGATTTTTTGGATAAACCATGGTGGTTGTACGAACCCAACAATTCAACTGAACCGGGGCTCTCAAAATAGGAATCAAATAGGAACCGGACCCCTTTCGGATGGCAAAAAAAGGAAACCAAAAGGAAACCACCCGCCTGGAGGGGTCGGTCCACCGAATTTTGAGAAACACCCAAGTTGGTGACACACAACGATGCTTCACGAAGGATGTGGGAATCCAGCCAAGCCAATGAGCCTATGGTCCTCTGAGTCTTGACAAGCAACGTGGAACCAAGCGGAGTAGTCACAATGCATGGGGTTCTGGTTGATACCTTAGCTGGGCTGATCTGCCAAAAGTGAAGACCTTCAGGGTGAAATATGGAAGCCCGAAGAACTAACAAGTAAAAGCTGCAGGAATCGGACGATTCGCTGTGAACCACCAAGTTAAGATCAACTGAAGTCATGATAGGAGCCAAGTGTTCAGGTGCGCCGCTCAGGTTGCGCTTGCCTTGGCTGCTTTCTTCTCAGCCTTCATCGCCTTCTTCTCGCGCTTCTTGTCCTGCCGGCCGGGCTCATGGCGGAAAGGGGTTTCTCTTCCCAGGTTCGGCGCGGCCTGGGTTCTGGCGGGGCGCCGACCCAGAAAAGCCGCAGAAGGTTCACCGTTCGAAGAAACCATCGTTTGGGGTGGTTTTGAGCTGGGCTTGGGGGTTTTCGGTTGGTTTAGGTTGGCCAGGTTCAGGGTTGGTTTGGTGCTGGTTGAGGGCGGGCTTGGGGTTTAGGGTTGGCTTCGGGCGGCTCCGGGTAGCTTCGGGCTGGTTTAGTAGGGTTGGTTCAGGGTTGGAATCGGGCAGTTTAGGCGTTGCTTGGTCACCCATATTCCAACCACGAATTGAGAGGCGTTCAAGCTTTGTCACGAGAGGTGAACTTCCCTAATCCAACTCTTGGTTGGCCCAGGACGTTACTAAGCAGCCTGCGATGAGCGCATCTTTGCCTCCTTGGCTACACAATGGCAACGGGTTTTGGGCGCTTTGGGCAAAAGGCAGCGAGATGTGGCGGGGCGGTCAGTTCCTGGAATTGATGGACTTTTCAAATCAGTGTGTCTCAAAAACAAGGGGAGCAGTCTAAAAAGAACCAACATGAAACTGCCAAAACTCCCCCCGAACCCGCCCACCCAAAAGTAATTTTGAGCGCCTCGCGAGCTGCAACCACTGCGTCCGAAGTTCTCAAAAAAATGTCACATTCTGTTTCACATTCCGCCTACCCCAAAACATACATCCATGCTAATCGATCAAATCAACTGGGTTATTGCGCCGCGCTTGGAATCTCACAAAATGGGAGCAAGCAATCTTCGTTGCCAATGATCTCTTTGCTCGCTGTGTTGGACTGCCGCGTGCGCCTTGACGCCGGCGTCGCCGAAGTGCGCGGGAAGCCACTTTGGAAAGTCGTGTTTCGCGGACACCACGTTCTAGAAAGGCCAGGCCGACTGTTCTCTGCGAAACGCGTAGTCCACCTTGGGCTTGACGCGCAACAAGAGCTTTCTCTCTTTGGGCGAGTTTGTCGGGCGAAGGAGAATCCGCTCGTGCTTGCACAGAGGGCCAATCGCGAGGCCGTTGCCCGGCCTGACAGACAAGTGGCGACTCAGACGGAGCTCGAACATTTGTCAGGCCCACCTTGAGACGCTCTTGCTGCGAAAAGCCTAAGTCAAACAATTTCAAAGAAAATGTTCGCCTCAGGTGGCCGAAGCCTCTGCCATGACAAAGTCGGCGAGCGCGGCCGCCAGAAATCCTGATCGAACTGCCGACAACTGCAGGCTGTGAAACAAATCTTTCCGTCCGCCTGCTCTCCGACATCCTGAAAGTCACAAAGAGTCGCTGAAGCGCAAACTTAGGCTTTGATCCTGAGCAAGACGTCGCAGACGGTGCGCTGAGAAGACTCGCAGCTGCGGCAAGACACGGACGTCATTGGCGCGCCAAGCTTTTGCGAACTTTGTCACTTTGCGCATTTTCTCTCTCTTCGTTCTTTCGCTATTCGCTTGCGGCAGCTCGTCGCGCTTTAGCGCCGCCAAATTCGCTTCAAAGCAGCGCTGCATCTGGGGCATTTTCTTATGCGCCTGTCGGGCTTCGCGCACCAACGGATCTACGAGAAGAGTGTTGGTTGGCGTTGCCAACACAACTTGCGCGGCGCAGCCGCCGTCGCTCGCAGAGGTTGGCCGAGCCGCCCCCGCGCACGGTCCCTCGCCCCTGGCTGCCCGCGGCAGCTCCAGTGTCCCGGGCGGCATCCCGTCTTCATAGGCCAGGGACACCTGAGCCGACGACCAAGGCTCAAAAACCCGCAGCTCGGCGTGGCCCGCGAGCAAAATAAACCACTTCGTCCAAGCTCACTGGCCAGCCCCACTTTCAGTAGTCGCCGCACGTTTGATTTAGAACGTGCTCTCCTGGCGTCGCCAAACCATGACAGCCTTGAGCGTCTGTCTTGAACACCTCGCGTCTCTCAAGGTGAAGAAAACGGCGTCGAACTGGGCCACTCTTCATCCGAGACAGAGAAAAACAAATCGCATCTGCAAGACCTTCGCCGGGCGCGACGTGAGCTCTGCGAGTCTGAGCGGAGAGTGGGCGATGAAGAAAAGGCTTGCAACGCATAAGGCAGCGACGGCTCCGAAGTCATGCCACAAAGCGCGCCGAAGCAATTTGTGAACTGCGAACAGCTGCAAACAACTCAACTTGGATAAAACAGCCGTCGCCCTCGCGCCTGGCTGTTTTCCTTTCTTGAGTCTTCGGGTTAGTGTCTTTTCGGCGTCTGTTGTTTTGGTTACTTTCCTCGCTTTCTAGTTTTAGCAGACCTGCATAATCGCAAATGGCCGCACGGATCAAAAACAAAAAGCCCTTCGTGAGTCGGCTTAGTGGCGGTTTAGGATGGGTTTAGGTTGATTTCGGGTGGGTTTGAGGTCGTGCGCTGGTTTACGGTGGGTTTAGGGCTGGTGGTTTAGGGTTGGTTTAGGGTTGCTGGAGGTTCGGGCTGGTTTAGAGTTGGTTTAGGGTTCGGTAGGGTTGGTTAGGGTTGGAAAAGGGTGGGTTTAGGTTTTGTTCAGCGTGCTTCGGGTTTGTTTAGGGTTTGTTTAGGGTTGGTTTAGGCTTGGTTTTGGGCGAGTTTAAGGTTTCTGTAGGGCTTGTTTAGTGCGGGTTTAGCATGGGTTTAGGGTGGGGATTATGTGCGGTTTATGCTGGGTGCAGTGGGAGCTTAGAGTTGGATAAGTTTAGGGACAGTTTAGGGCTGGTGTATGGGTTTAGGGTGGCTGGTTTGGGGCGGATTTGGGGGGGTTATTGGCTCAGGGATGCTTGAGTGCTTGCTTACTGTGGGTTTAGGATTGGTTTCGGGTGGGTGTACGTTGGTTTAGGAGGGGTTGCTTAGGGCATGCTTAGGGATGTTTTTTGTGGTTTAGGATGCTGGTTCAGGGTGGGTTGCAAACACTATCCTGACAGTGGTGCTAGTTTAGGAAGTGCCCAAAGCCACAAAAGCACTCAAAGCCGCGAAAGCCAAAAAACACCCACCCACCCACCGACTGACCGACACCGGGGATCCTTCCACCCAAACCCAGGAAGGAAAGAAGGCACAACAATCTCATAAAACTCGGATTGGGGATGACTTTTATTTGGGGACTTTGGTGGACGTCATTTTGGTGGGGGGTCACGTCCACCAACCACTTCTGAGGTGGTGTTCTACAGAAATTCATGGCCAGTGGTTTTGAAAACCAACCCTGACACATCACTGCTCCTGGACATCTTACAAGCCAACAGAGGTTGCAGAAGGACTGGAGTTGGATCCAGAAAGCCGATCGTAGCGGTCCCCAGTTCGGTCAAGGGGAACTCGCCGACGAAAACCCCTGCATGATGTTGGGGTCTCTTCATGCATGGTCATGCTCAGGCAAAGGCTCTGGGGCGGGGACCCGAACACAAAGAAGTGTCATGATCCGCTGGCCTACCACACAAACCCCACTAACCCCCCCAGCACGTCCACCTCAAAGAAAACGAGAGCTGGTGTCTCTGGTAAACATGTGCCAACAATACAAATGGACCTACACATATTAGAGAAGGCAAACGAGTCTGTAGGTGAGTTCGAAAACAAATGTCAGAACCAGTGCCCACCTTTAATTGTGCATGACTGCATGCTCCTTCTTCAGCTGTTTCTTCTGCTTCTTGCTCAGCTCCTGCGGTGAGCAAACGGCAACTTGTAGATCCTCCAAACAGCATTGATCTCCAGCCCATGTTCAGGTTGGCTCTATTCAAGACACACTCAAACTCATGCATGTTTGCACCACTTTTTTGTTGGTTTGGTTACTGCATTGTGCTTGTGTTTGACGTTGCAAAGCCGCATATCAACAAACATTGGACATTCTCATGAGGCTAGAGCTGAAAGGAATTGAACCCTCAACCTCTACCTCCCCTACACGGAGGGTAGCGCGCTACCATTGCGCCACAGCTCTATCCTTCACATGTGGAAGCGCTCATCAGGTGATGATGCAAAACCCCTACCCCAACCAAACTCGCCCACGAAGACTTTTTGTCTGGCTCAAGGTGGGTCAATTCCCCCTTCATGGAACAAAGCCCACACCCAATGTCTGTCGACAAGTGTGCGTCTGACAGCTATTGGTGAGAGACATGTGAAACCTGGCATCTAAATCAGTCCCATCTAAACCGGCGCCACCTCTGCCAAGCCTTGGTCGGCGTTGGAAGTGGAGCAAAATTTTGAATTTTAGCAGCTAAGTGGTTGGATTTCCACCACTAACCCACATTAAGCAAAAGTGTAAAAACAAAGTTTCCGACAACCACCATGACATGTCCAATGATGTTTGATGGAGATGCTGGGGGAACTTCCTATTTCTGAGACAACAACCATGAAGCCATGCCAAGCCACGGCCATGGCAGTCCTTCGGCGGCGCCTCCGCTCTGGCCGGCGCGTCCTCCAGGCGCTGCAGCTCAGGGGCGGCCACGCGGGACCAGTCCTGGAAGTGAGAAGCCCCCCAAAGGCTCTCTGAAGGGGAAAAACCGCCAGAGGTGGGGATTTATGTTGATGACTCCGTTAGACATAATCAAAACCTGGTACAAAAATGGTGAACCCAGAGCCATGTAACGAAATGAAAAGGCGGCCGCAACCATTTGTGGCAAATACCGGGGTTTTATTCTGACCCAAAGGCTCTCGGAAACCTGAGACCATGCACAACTATGCTTCTTGAAACCTGCTTCACTGCTGTTTGGGTTGCCTGGGCAGGGAATAAGGACATGACCAGGAACATTCACCATCCAACTTGTGGTGTGCTAGGGATCCCTAAAACAAATCACATGCAAAACCATTCCCTAATTACTGAGAACCAGCAAGAAACTGGCGCTGCGCAAAGAAAACTGATCCTTCAAGTGGCGATCCTCAAGATGAAATCCCTCTTGGTTTGAAGGATGGGAAGCCACCATGGAACAATCTTAGAGGAACCCAAATCCAAGCAGCTGGAGGTTGGTCAAAAGCTCTGATGAACATGGCATGACCATTGGTTGGGAATCCACTGAGAAAAGAAAAACATCCACGACATGGGTTGAAACGTGACCCCATGGTCAGGGCCTTTGCGCCCCACGGAGATTGGTTTTTCTCAACCCCCGGCTCACTTCAGGAGAGCTTTCGGAGGCCGCCAGGCCCGGCCGGACTCCTTCAGCTCCGAATGAACTGAACTCCGAATCCAACCATCCGAATCCGAATCCAGGGTTGCTTGACTCTGGAGCGTTCCTGGCAACTGCCAAACAACATGCTGATCTGGATGATGTGGAGAGAAAGACACGGCCTCCTCGCAGAAATAACACCAGAAACAACTGGCAATCCAACCAACCACACCAACACCACCAACCAAACCAACCAACCCGAACACCACCAACCAAACCAACCAAACCAACCAAACCCCACCAACACCACCAACACCACCAGCACCACCAATCAAACCAAACGAACCCAACAAACCAAGCCAAACCCATCAAACCAACAAAAACCAGAAAACCAACCCAAACCAAACCAACCCAACCAAACCAAACCAACCCAACCAAACCAAACCAACCCAACAAACCAAACCCCACCAACACCACCAACACCACCAGCACCACCAATCAAACCAAACGAACCCAACAAACCAAGCCAAACCCACCAAACCAACAAAAACCAGAAAACCAACCCAAACCAAACCAACCCAACCAAACCAACCCAACCAAACCAAACCAACCCAACAAACCAAACCAAACCCACCAAACCAACAAAAACCAGCCAAACCAACCAACCCAACAAACCAAACCAAGCCCACCAAACCAACAAAAACCAGCCAAACCAACCCAAACCAAACCAACCCAACCAAACCAAACCAACCCAACCAAACCAAACCAACCCAACAAACCAAACCAAACCCACCAAACCAACAAAAACCAGCCAAACCAACCAACCCAACAAACCAAACCAAGCCCGCCAAACCAACAAAAACCAGCCAAACCAAACCAAACCAACCCAACCAAACCAAACAAAACCAGCCAAACCAGACCAAACAACCAACCAAACCAAACCAACGAAAACCAAACCCCGCAAGACCGCGCCTCCAGCTCCTGCGCGACAGCATTCGCCAGCTGGACCTCGGGTAAGTCCATCGAACTGAGAAGGCTCCCTCAACTGCGGCTTGTGGACGATAAATGGCTGTGGGCCAAAACCAAGGGTAGGTAAGTTCGCCACCCATTCTAGAAGCTATTTTAGGAGGGGATTGGGATGCTCCGTAAATGGAGTCATCAACATACATCCCCACCTAAACTTGCGGAGTCTCAGCAGGGAATGAAACCCCGAAATAAACCATCGTTCTTTTTCAGGCTCATTCCCACATTCCCTGCCTATCGCACCAGCAAGAGAAGGAAACATTGAACAAAACAAACAGCTTCTGCTTCCCTTTAATTGGTGGTTTGGTGGACGTGTTTCAGGGCACCTTCGCACACCAAGTAAGGGTAATCTGACAGCTGGTTCAGGTTAGTTAAGAAAAGCTGGCCTCGAGTTTGGAGCCATGTCCATGAGAAGTGGCTGGTCTTTGACCTCCCTTTGCTTGTCGAGGCACAAGTGTTCTCCTTCGGAAAGGTACATCCTTTAACTAAGGGGGGTCTCTGTAAGGCAGGGCCTCTCTAAACAAAAATAAATAAGACTAATAATAATAATACTAATAATAATAATACTAATAATAATAATACTAATGATAATAATAATAATAATAACTAATATTTATAATAATAATAATATAAATTAATAATTAATAATAATAAATAATATTAATAATAATATATATTTAAAAAAAGAATGAAAAGGTGGACAAGCCAGTCTCTTCACATGTGGCGGTGACCTATGCCAAGTCCATCGGGTAGCGAAACCTTTCCGCTTGGCCCACACAACTTGAAGCATCGGAAAATTCCCTTGGCATCAGGTTCAACAACCAAATTGGGCTGTGATAAAAACCACCGATCCAATGGGTTGCTGTAAAAAATGTCAGGTTGCTGTAAAAATTAGGTTGATTTTAACATAAAACCCCAAGGAATGTAGGTTGCGGAAAAAACAAAAAACAAAAAACGGCGCAATGCTGATGTTAGGATAAAACCCCAACGAATGTCGCCCAAAACCGATCCCATCCGCAACCATTCAGCCCTTGGCTTTCAGAAGACGCCAGTTCATTGGAAGCTGCCCCAGTGCAGCAGGAAAGCCAGAAAGAACAAAGAAATGCAAAGAGAACAAAGCAGAAGGAAGACTAAACACATGGGGAGGTCGTTTTATAGAGCAAATAGTGGAACCCACCCATTTTTGAGGGTACCTCAAAACGAGTCACAATCCCACATAAACCTAAAGGTTGATCAAAAAGTCCCATGGCCCACGAACATGGGACCGTTGGCTTCGCCACCGGAAAGATGGTGTGACCTGGGAAAAGTGAGCCATGGTCAAAACTGAAGGGCCAACCGATTGATCCACCTATTGATCAAGACCTGACAGAATGCCCAGAAGCATGGAAAGAAAGAAAAAGAAAGGCGGAAACCACCCGTAAACGGTTGTCACTTGCCCGGGTGTTGATTTCGGCTCATAAGATGTGTGTAGATGGATAAGTATGTACATAGCAAGTGGCTTTATATATATATAGATATATATGGGGGTTGATCAATATGCCTGACCCCCGAATGACCGTGGGTATCTTTTCCCATTTAGTAATTCAAATCTCATCTTTTTGCTTGTTTTCCAACCAATGGTCATCCCATGTATCAGGGAACCTTTCGATCAACCCTCTAGAAACATCTTTATGACAACTGAGTCGCTGGCCCCCTTCAAGGACTGACTGTAGACACGCTGCAGCGACCTGGCAGCAAGCCCTCCAAGCCATGGCAGTTCAAACCCAGAGGTTCCCAATGAAAAGACGTCAACCGGCACAAGCGGCGTTCAAATGGCCACCGAAAGTCCGTCTCGCTTTTGAGATCCTAGACTAAACCGCCGGGAAATGGAGTTCGCTTCGGGAAATCCACTGGGTATCTGCATCTACCTCGCTAACTCACAGAGCACCGTTCCAACTGCCTCAGTGCCTCGAACTTGGAAAACTGCTCCGCGCTCTTTGCTGAAGAAGTTCCCACCATGTCCCACAACCTCTTTTCTTCTCAACAGACAAAACTCAAGAGAAGTATGTCCCGCTAAATCCCCGGAAGAGACATCATGACATTCCGGCACAGCTCGTCACGGTTACCAGGCCCATCCCCACGACTTCACTGAAAAGAGGGGCTTCCCTTGTCGCAGAAAATTGTATCCTGCCAAGGGGGTTTCCCACAGCCCCCACCACCATGGGGTGTCTCTGACTTCAGTCACGCGAGGGAACTTCTGCCAAAACCAAAAATCACTGGATTCCAGATCAAAAGTTGATCAATCTACTGGTGGCGTCCATTGAAACTGCCACTTTTTGGAGGTGTCAAGAAGGGAAATGGAGGACACCCCTCGAGAACCCACTGCCCTCGACCTCGGGCTCTCGGCTTTGGCCGCAAACTTCTTCCCAGGGAATGAGGGTTTCCCCCCATGATTTCCCTACGAAAGCGAGAAGGTTCTAACCAGCATCACATTTGGTTCACCAGGTTTGTCCCCAATGTCCCAAGGGTTGACTTGCCACAACGCGTGGCTGACATGTAAAACACAGGGCCAATACAAGAGACCGCCAATCTAATTACACGCATTATTCTCCAACAATCATGATGAAATATGGTTCTTAAAGTACCCCAAGCCCATTCTAAGCATGTTGAGTTTCAACCCTCATAGCATTCGTTATAAAATACCAAGGACATTTTATCACTCGGCTCTCATACCCTTGTAGCATGCTTTACTCTCCTGCAGATTAACCTGGAACCCAAAAAACACCCATCCCTTTGACCAATAGAGCAAATAGACCCATCTGCAGGAGATTAAGGAGAAGCTCGGACTAATAAACCCCTGGCTACTAAATAGAGGGTGTCCCCTTTTAGTGGGGATTCATCACTTTTGAAGGACACACACCAAAAGTATTAACTAGCCAGAGTTTTCTTAATCCGAAGTCAACATGGGTCTGTCTTTTTTTGAGTCGGTACCCCTTTGCTGATGGGTTTAACGAGAAACAAAAAGGAAAACCATTGCGTCATTATTATCTTATCTTTTTTTTTGGTTGGGGTGGGGGTCCAAGCTGAAAGAAGGACAGAAAGTTCCCTTTCCGTGGGATGGCCAGTGGTTGTCAAGCACGTGGATTTCAGTTACCCCATGGTCTCAACCCCCATGAACCAACTACCCTCCCACCGCTTGACATGGAACCTGACAGGGGGTGCTGGAACACAATCTTCCTTCTGCAGGGAAACTCATGTTGATTGGTGATGGGGTACCCACGTTGAACTGGAAGATTCCCTGGATGAAATAATCGGACATTGGGGGTCTCCTTTTGGGTATCCTTTTGGTTTCCTTTTGAAACCACAAAAAAGGGGCACCAGCTCAAAACAAGGACCGACCCGTGGCTCAGAAAATGGTACCCAAGATGGCCCCTCGCAACAGGCTGTGGCTCAGAAAATGGTACCCAAGATGGCCCCTCGATGAATGGAAAAACAAGGACCAAAACCTGCGCAACCCTGACTCTTCAAGTTTGAGCCACGCCCAATTCACTACTGTGGATGGACGAAATCCTGCCCCACCGAAGAAACCCTGGAATGACGATTCCCCCGCACATGCCAACCCACGTGGCTTCCCCTGGTTTCAAAGTGGTGCGAAGTGGACTCCGTCCATGGCCCCCCATCGCTCCTCAGCTGCTCCGCCGCCGTCTTGGCACGGCCCAGCAGCGCCAGGTCCCCCGGGATCGCCCTGGAGCCGCTTTGCTGCGAGAGAGACCAGGTGGGGGTGCTCGTCTCTTTTTTTCAGCAGGCAACCTGGTTTTGGCCTCCAATGAGAAACCAAAAGAAAAGCCGAAGCCAATCGCTTGGTCTTGGGTCTGTGCCTGTTCTTCTTCTTTTTTTTTGCGGGGGGGTCCTCCCAAAAAATAAATAGAGGCTGCCCTTGTGGGGGTTGGTTTAGAAGGAACCCAAAAGGAAAACCACCAGTTTGTGGGGGGGGGGGCTATTCCCATGTGAGACTTTCACCAGCGGCCCACTCAATGTATCTGGATAGAAAAGGTCTACCGTATGAAAGTGAAACATGTGCACCATGTTCCCAATTTTGTCTCGCTCAAAAAAAAACCAGATGGTTGCATGGGTGGCAATTCACAGTTCCGCGGCACCGGATAAAAAACGGAAGGGCGCCCTTGCAAGCAACCGATTGCAGATCGGCCCCCCAGACCCAAAGCTCGCCTCGCCATCTTACCAAGCGTCCATGCGATACACAACTTGCCCGGCCGCAAACCGAGCAAAAAAAGGGAGCAAAGAAAACGCCCTAGGCTTCAGAGCAGGAGAAAAAAGGAGGAAAAAGAAAAGAAAAGAAAACAACGCGCACAAGGAAGGCAACAGCCTGGCTTTGAGAGCCCCAAGCGCTCTTGCGAGATGTCGGCAACCTCTTTTGGGGCCCCCGGGCTTGTACTTGTGAAGGTTCTCAAAGAAGAGCCTCAGTCGCTCGATAGCCATGATCAATGTTCTGCGCGTCTCCCGCGATGGCGCCGGGCTTTGGGGATCCGATCCATTTTTCCCCGATAGCACCTGCCTTTTCCCTACCCCTTTGCTAGAGTGGATGATCTTGAATATTCGACTCCCCAAAGCATGACTTGCAGCATTGCAAACGCGGCCACGCGGTCACCGTCTCCCGATCGCTTCTGGTCGTCCGACTTTGGAACGACCAACTTGCGCTGACGACAAGCCCTCACATCTTGTGAGAGAGCAGCCCTTGCCACTCCAAGCTGCGAAGCTGCAAGGCTTGGATGGATCAAAGGCCATCTCTATGTACATTGTTGTTGGCCCCTCTTCACCAAACCCCACTTTCCACCCAAAAAAGCGGCGTCTTAAAGCTGTATGCTGGTGTCCCTTGGTCAGTAAATGACTTGAACCAACCTGGCACCCATGGAATCCGTCTATTATGTTCAACCAACCTGACCCTTTCAGGACAAACCCGTCTCTATTCTTTAAGCAAACCAAAAAGGACACCAGTGTTCCCCCTTTTTTTCAAAAACTCAGCACAAGTGGCAAGATGTTCCACACCTCCCAAGGGAAGGATTTCGAGTTTTGGCCGATCAACCAACTCTGCGCTGAGGCGCCTTTTCTGAACGGGACACCTAGGCGCATGCCCAGTGTCCTTTTGGTTCCCCTAGCTGGGTTTCCCTACCTGGGCACCAAACCCCCTCCAGACCGGTTCAATCCGAGCCCATCCACCTCTGTCCCAACAAGAAATTTCACCGAGCAAAAGGACACGACTCCCAGAGGCTCCTGGGCCCCTAGGCCTCGAAGCACTGCCAGAAATCGCAGGCCACCGTGTCCTCCACCAGCTCCATTCCCGGCACCTGCAGCCTGAACCTCACGTACAGCTCCCGGCGCTGCGGGCAGCTCACCACCGTGGCCAGGACGTCCTCAGCGAGCCAGCGAGCCCGCGAGGCCCCCCCACAAAAGCCGCCCCTCGGAGGGCGTCCGAAGAAGGCGGGAGGCCCGGGCGTGCCTCGTGGTGGGTTTGGGTGCTTTCTTGAGGCTCTGGAGGGGAAACCCCCCGGATTTTTTTAGATGCCACGGTTCATCCGCACAAAGGTATCCCACGAATCGGTGGGTTGGATGAATTGGTGGTGTGGCTACTCAACAAACACCCAGGGTTCAAGTCCCCAAACCCCCAAACCACCAATCCAAATCACAACCCAGGGGTTACCTGAGTATTCTTTCCCAGTTGGATTGGAGGTGTTCCATCCTGTCAGGACCAAGGCTCTCAGCCCCAAAATCCAAAACGAAGGGCTTGCGCTTAGTGCTTGCCCTGGCCAAAACAGGTCGGTTTAGAGAAACCCCTTCGCTTCCTTCCTTTTTGCAAGCCAGCGGCAGTCACAAAAGAGCATTAAACTCACCAATGACGCGAAGATGGAACCGGTGACCCCAGCTCCAACTAGCCAGGGAACCAGACCTCAGGGCAAAACAAGAAACAGCCATGGGAGAACAACAAAACTCATCCCACCCACCCACCCAACCCCCACCCCCACCCCGCAACAAACACACACACACACACACACACACACACGACCAAGTCGAGACTTCCCCTTCTTGGGGCAGGGTTTCAAGCGCTTGCCGCCATCGCCCCCATCTTTTTGATCCATCGAGCGTCGTCATTCTGCACGGCCCCCGAGAGAAAGGACTGGATCTGCTTGAGCTCCAGGGGCAACTTCCCAGCCACCAGCTCCTCAGCGCGCGAGACTCGAGGCTCGAGACTCGAAGGAAGGGAAGCGCCTTGTCTCAAACCAAAAAAAAAAATGGAAGGGGTAGATTTGGATTCGGATTTGAACCTCTTGCTGCCATCCGCGGTTTGAGTGCCACTAATGGACAATGTTCACATTTATGAGTCGCCAAATCCCTTGAAAGCCAAGTGAGAAAGCGAATCTTCAAAACTAGAATCTCGGCAAATGGAACTTCGGGACAGTTCGAGACCCTTCCATGTCCACTTGTACTAAAAGCACATCCGAAATCGATCTCCAACTTCTTGTGCCGAGGAACACGACGCTTTGAATTAAGTTGGAAAACCCAAACCGCGTCCCGCGGTTTTTTCTCCCCCCGCCCCCCCCCCCCCCGCGACTGCGGGAAAAATCGATCGCCCTCGCCCGGCGTCGTCGGCATAGCGCCCCTCCACCTCCGCCTGGCGCTGCTTGCTCTCCGCCAGGAGCTTGGCAATGCCCGCATGCGACTCATCCTGGGCCGACCACCCCCACCCCCCCAACAATCAATCAGAAAAATGTTTTAAAGGAACCTCCCTTTGAGGTTTGGGTAGCCATGTTTGATTAAAACCACCTTCAAAAAAGAAAACAACGTTCTAAAGGAACCTCCCTTTGGGGTGGCCATTTTTAGAATAAGGGTATCCTTTTTTCTGTAGTCTATTTTAGTACGGGAACCCTCCCCCCGAAACAAGTGGCTGTCACAGCAAAACACACACACACACACAACACAACACAACACAACACAACACAACACAACACAACACAACACAACACAGCACAACACACAACACACACACACACACCACACACACACACACACCACACACACACACACAGTTGACTAATTACGAGGAAAAACGAGGATCTGCGCCTTCCCTTTGGGACCAGCCCTCTTGTGACATGGCCGCAACTCCCTAGATGTAACCAGGAGTCACAGCTGTTTGCTCCCCATAAGCCGGAACAGTCCTTCTCCCCGCTTCTTTGCACCCGAAGCAGAAACAAGTACGATGTCTGCCTGTCTACCTTGTTTCCTCCCTCAGCTCTTGACACCAACCCCACCGGCTTTCCAGCCCGTGTTTGGGGCTCACCCTCAAACCCTGCTTTTTCCGCCCCAAACCTGTCCCTTGACCTGCATGTCTGTTGGCTCAAACCGTTGGCTCGGAACCACCCAAAAAAACTACACATGCTCTTACAGAAATCCGCTCCCCCGCGCTCAGCCCCCCCCCCCCCGCCTGCAGCTCGCTGACGCAGTGGTTGGCGTGGACCAACACCCCCTCCGCGGCCACCGCCGAAATCGACAGCCGGCACCGGGACCACTCCTCAGACGAGGCGCGGGCTGCTCCATTCTCAGCCCTCGGTTGACCCAGAAATCAGAGGTGATCACCTGTTCTGGCCAGAAAAGGAAACCCAAACGGGGACCGAAACGGTGAAAAGGTCGGTTCCCAGCGTTTGCTTCTTGTAAAGTAAATGTACTGTTCTTCCTGTGTGTTTCAAGAATCATTGTGGGATGTTCCAAGAAATGCTTTGAAAAGCTCAGGACACTGGAGGTTCTGTTTTGTATTTTTGCAGCCTTGGGTCATCAACAGAAGGGGGACCCTGGGCGGGGTTCGATTCCGCGTTTCCCTTTGAAGTCCCAAAGAGGGTCATGGAGACCCATTTGATGAACAAACTCCTGGTTTGGGTCTGTGTGGAGGGGTGGGAAGCGGGGTTGGGAGCGGGGGGGGGGGCAACCCATGGTTCTTTCATCATCCGTGTCAACATGAACAGCTCAAACGACTTCCAAACAATGCGCAGCCGGATTTTGGAAAAACTTGTGCTATGTGTGTGTGTGTATCTTAGATTCGGAATTTCATATGCCCCATTGACACAACTTGACCGCAACCAACCCGAGCCCAAGCTGCAAACAACCGGTGATGTTCAATCAAGGGCTCCTCTGCGCAGAACATCCCTCTGCAATGGGCATGAATCTTCATGAGGGACCCGTTGGACACCATTTAGGTGGGGATTTATGTCCGGCAACTTTCCAGGAATTGCCCAACTCTTAAAATTCATGGCCACATGGAATTCCAGCTATGCGTGTTCCGATGGAAGTGACGGTGCTGGCGTTGCATTCCATCAGCTCAGAGCTCATTGGCCCTGCTCTCTTGGAATCGAAATGGAGGAAGTTCCAATTCAAAGTGCCGCCAGAAGTGGCCTTTTGAAAAAATAGATGGCCCTGGCAAATGGGATAAAACCCACCTAAACCAGTGCCATCTATGTTTAGCCAAACTAACCTAAAAAGTGAGGCGACTGTTGACCCCAGATTAACAAACCCATCCTAGTAATAGGGGGGGGCCCCCCCCAAGTGATGAACCCCACTAAACCAGGGGACCCCCTGGCTGCCTCAACCCTCTAGATCGAGGCCGACCTTGGCCTCACCCTTAGGTCCATTCAAGTGCCATCCGCAAAACCCGCAGGGACCCAGCCTCATTGCCCTGTTGCTTCTGGGCTGCGAGCATAACTTCTGGGCGAAATATGGAAACCCAACCACTCAACCTAAAAACCAACTAAAAACTTCAGGAATCGGACGATTCGCTAAGAACCACCCAGTTAAGATCAACCTAAATCATGATTGGAGCAAAATGTTTAGCAACCACTGACCCCCTCAAATGGCTATGGGTCAAAACCCCTACCTCCAGTGAACATCCCAATCCCCACTAAAATAAAGCCTAAAATGGGTGGCGAATCACCACAAAGTTGGATCCCAGTGGTTTTGACCCACGGCCAGATTGCAAAACACTTGGTGCTTGAAATTTCCACTAAACCCTAAAAAGCCAAAAAGCTAAGGGGATGGCTGGGAGCCACCAAGTTAGGTCATGATAGGAGCAAAATGTTTAGTAACTACTAAGCCCCTCAGATTCCAGAAGGGTGTGGCTCAAAATTAAACAGGAGGGGTTACGCAGGTGTTGGTCCATGTTTCCACTTACCAGGGTTCCATTTTGGTACTCCGCCGACCCCTTGCCTGGTCCAGAATGGACCATGCTTTCGGCATGGGGGCGGTGTGTTCTGTGTTGCTTTTGTTGATATGCCTTCTGTAAGTTGAATGTGAATATGATTCTGTATATATATGTCCCTTGGGGCGGCTCTTGGGGCTGGTTTCTACGTCGGCTGGATTTCTGGATTTCTGGATTTCTGGATCTCTGGATTTCTGGATTTCTGGATTTCTGGATTTCTGGATCTCTGGATTTCTGGATCTCTGGATTTTTGGATTTCTGAGCTCTCTGGATTTCTGGATCTCTGGATCTCTGGATTTCTGGATTTCTGGATTTCTGGATCTCTGGATTTCTAGATTTCTGGATCTTTGGATTCCGGCCCCTTCCCCCCCCCCCTCGCCCCCCTCCCCCCCCCCCCCTCCTCCCCCCCCCCCTCGACCAAACAACGCGCGTTAGGACTCAATCGCGTGTCCTGTGCTTTCGGGCTTCTTCCCTTAGGCTTCGGGTAGTCTTCCCCCACCCCTCCGCCGCCCCCCCCCCCTGTGACTGTCTATGTCTGTCTACGTATCTGCGTCTGTCTTCGTGTCTGCGAAGACCCCCCTGCCCCTGCGTGTCTGTCTGTGTCTCTTTGTGTCTGCCTGGGTCTGTCTGCGTCTGTCTTCGTGTCCGCGAAGACCCCCTGCGTGTCTGTCTCTGTCTCTTTGTGTCTGTCTGTGTCTGTCTACGTATCTGCGTCCGTCTTCGTGTCCCCCCCTGCGTGTCTGTGTGTGTGTGTGTGTGTCTATTTGTCTCTGTCTGGCTCTGTCTGTGTCTGTCTACGCATCTGCGTCTGTCTTCGTGTCCGCGAAGACCCTCCCCCGCTGCGTGTCTGTCTGCGTGTCTTTGTGTCTGTCTGTGTCTGTCTACGTATCTGCGTCTGTCTTCGTGTCCGCGACAGAGTCTGTGCACGCGTGCTTTCTCTCGTCCCGGGCCGAAATTCTAAGGTGTGTGGGGGCGGCGGAACCAGGCCGCAGGCCATTAAATAGTACCGGCTTTTTGAGCCACAGCCAGAAAAGCTTGACGTTTGAAGAACGAAGAACGCAACTCCGGAAGAACGCAACTCCGGGCGTCCACCACCACCATGCCGTGCCCCGGCTGCATCAGCAGAAGCGCCGCCCCCGCCGCCATAGTGGCCGAGCCAGCGAAGAGGCTCCTGACGTCAAGGCGCCCCAAATGTGTGTGTGTGTGTGTATACAAATATGTATGTGTATATATATATATATATAGCTAAATACATAAATAGATAAATGGATAAATCGATAAATCATGGATGGATGGATGGATGGATGGATGGATGGATGGATGGATGGATGGATGGATGGATGGATGGATGGATGGATGGATGGATGGATGGATGGATGGATGGATGGATGGATGGATGGATGGATGGATGGATGGATGGATGGATGGATGGATGCATGCATGCATGGATGGATGGATGGATGGATGGATGGATGGATGCATGCATGCATGGATGGATGGATGGATGGATGGATGGATGGATGGATGGATGGATGGATGGAGATAGATAGATAGATAGATAGACAGATAGACAGGTAGTTAGAAAGACAGACAGACCGACAGACAGATCAGATAAGAGGTCGGATCGGATCAGAAATCAGATCAGATCAGAGGTCAGATCAGAACAGACCAGATCAGATCAGATCAAATAGATAGATAGATATATACAAATATGTATTATATATATATATATCTATGTATGAGAGAGAGAGAGAGACAGAGAGAGGATCGTCACTTCTTCCCACATCTGCATCCAACCCCGAACCTCCGAGGGTGCCCAAAAAAACTTTGCACCCCCAGCCTGCCCCCGTCTTTGCTTGGTTGGCGATGGAAGGGGAGCAAAAATCAAAAATTCTAGCAGTTAAGTGCTTGGATTTCAACCACTGAACTACAATAAGCAGAAATGCAAAAAAAATGTTCCCAACAACCACCATCTTTGCCCATCTCCGAAAACGCCCAAAAGCGCCAAGCGCCAAGCGCCAAGCGCCAAGCGCCAAGCGCAACGGGCGCAACGCGTGCAACTTGTCGCCTCAGCATCGCCAGCGCCTCGGGCAGGTCCCGACCGCCCAGCAGCAGCTCCCACAGCACCGCCGCCAGTGGCAGCAGCGGCTCCGGCGAATCGCCCGCCGAAACGGACGCCGCGGACGCCACGTCCTCCCGGGGGTACAGCGTGAAGCGGCTGACGCACCTGCGAAAGTCTCAAAATGCGGGGGACCCATCACCCCGCCAAAAATGGGTCGTCTTTGGAGCGCCACCAAAAAACAAGGCCTCCATTTGGATGTCCGCCCTGCAAACAGCATGAACAGCACACATCGCCCCACGATAAGGAGCTGGACTCAATTTAGTTGCCAAAAAGTGCTGTTTACGTTGGCTTACCAGGAAGCCGTGGGGTTGCGAAGTAGAGAGAAACCCGGCTGTTTTAGTTGGAGCACGAAGGGCGGAGCTTGCGCGCCTTCCCCTTTTCAGCGTCAACACGGCCCTCGGTCAATCCAAGGCGCAGCCCGGATACGCCGATGCCGATGGGGCACAGCGTGCACCCCGGATCGTAGACCAGCGCCGCCGCTTTCGCGGGTGGCGCTGTCGCGGCGGCTGGGGGCGGCCGCTGGCGCAGGCGCGCCACCACGTCCAAGTTCCCATAGTCGTAGATGTAGACGTCCACCTGAGTACTCAAAACCCATTGAGATGGTAATCCCAGAACCATGCCTCAAGAATTCAGAAGGCGGATCTCCGCCATTTCTGGCAAGGGGATTGCCCCTAGCCTTCATCTCTCCAGAGCTCCGGAGCCCCAACTCACTGGGCCCTTCTTTAAATTTCCCCAATCGCGCAAGACATTCGTGACAACATACCTAGTTACACCATCTACGGCACCAATATCCTCAAAGACTTCCGTCAGATGTTCAAAGCATGCCAACGACACCAAACGACAAACACTAAAATCCCGAACAGCTCAAAAAGAACGCGAACACCTCGAAAAGAATGCCCCTTACATCTCCAGCCGGCCAAAAAGCGTGAAACAAACCAAATTTTGGCTCCTCCCACCCCCCCGCCACCCACGGGCCCCGCCACCGGACCCACCCCGCCACCGCGGCCCGGCCTCCTCCGTCTGCCCGAGCCCTGCCTCGCACGCCAACCCCGTGCACCCGGGCGGCACCGTGCGCCGCCGCCGCGGCAGCTGCGAGGACACCTGGCCGTCGAAGGCGCGAGCGAGCCTTCGACGCTTTGGGGAAAGCGGAAAGGAAACCGAAACCGCCAGCTGGGGGGTCTGTTTTTCAGAAGCATCATTATTTATTTGTGTGTGTTTTGTTCTTTTGTATGTGTTGATTGCTTTTGTTCTGTTGTCTTTTTTAGGGGGGCTTGTGTCGACCTGTACTTCTCATGGTCTATGGCCAAACTATGGGCTTTGGCGTATATGATTCATCACAGTTTGCCCAACTTGCGGCTCAAGTCAAAAACGATCTCTCCCACCCTTTCCTCTTTTTGTTTTTCGGACCTGGGGCCTCCCTCGCAGCTCACTTGCCACGGTCTACCGCTTTTGCACATCGAAAGAAAACCCGTGGCTCACATGTCCATCAGGTCGTAGTTCACGGCGCCGGCGACGGGCCGCTCGGACATCTCCTTGCTTGACGTTGGAGCCAAAAGTCTCAAACTGTTGGCAGTTGAGTGGCAAAATGTCCACCACTAAACCACAAAATGCGCAAAAAAAAAATGTTCCCAACCAAAAATGCAAAATGCAAAATCTATGGAACCACAACCAAACCGCCAAATGTAAAAAATGTGCCCCAACCACGTCTCCAGCAGGCTGGTCTTGCGAACGTAGGCCTCGCAGGTGACCACCTCCTGCTCGGAGCAGCTGATCCGAGCAGAGAGCTGGAGGATCTGGGCCAGCTGGCTCTCCAGCTTGGCCATCATCTCCGCATCCATGTTCTCCTCTCCCATTTGGCCGAGAGCCCTGGATTAAAAAAAAAAAACAAAAAAAAAACTAGTTCTACAAACACTCGGTTGCGAAATCTGCGAAGCCCGGCTACAAGTGACGCACTTTTAGCGGGTGTTATTCGGAAAACTCCTAAAAGTTGGCAGAGAGTTGAAGTCCTAACATCCAAGCAAAATGCACCAAAGATTTGGCTAAGACCCCTGGATTTGTTTTGTTTTAATGTATTTGATGTATATATATATATATATATCTATTTCCAGTAGTCATAAATTCCTTTTAAAACCAACAAGGAAAAAAACAAATAGTTGTTTCAGAAAATGGAAGTCCTCCGCATCCTCGAAGGACACGTTGCCCGTCTTCTGGTCGATCCTGGCCTTGATCTCCCCTTCGGAGATCATGTCGAACAGAATGGCCTCCGCCGCCGCGGTGTCGGTCTCCTGCATCCCAGCCTCCCTGGCGATTTCAGCCAAGGAGAGGGTCAAGTAGGTCTTGGTCAGTGTGAGTATCTTATGCCGCCGCATCGAGGACAGCACCTGCTTAACAAGGCCCATGTTCTGATCCGCCTCTATGGCCGGCTGCTTGTCATCCATGGTCCTTTGGAACGCAGCTGCGTCTGCAGCGCGAAACGCCTCGGCCAGATCCAAAACGTAGCTGGGGCTTTTGGCGTACCTTTGGAGAATATGAGAGCTGTAGATTGGCAGCGGCTTGACTTCACCATGCACCTTGAGGCACAAGAGCACGTACTTCTTGTACGCATCAGCTTGGATGGCGCTCAAACATGATGCTGGACATGTAAGAGCAACTAGGAGCAATTGAATTGCATTCCCATACTCCCGAGTACCTATTCGCACCAGCGCGCCGTAGTAGAAGAAGCTGAGAAAGCTTTGCGGCGTCACCTGCGCGGGGCTGCTACTGCTGCTGCCGTTCTTGGTACTGGTCGATATGTCGAAGATCGGCTGTTCCAAGAGCTGGACGGCGATGTGGTACGCCTTCACCTGGGTATGAGTCAAAATTAAACCACCAGCAGACCGCGGAATTTCGTCATGTTTTTCATTTGGGCACCTATTTTTGACCCACCCCCACCTTCAGGCACACCCGCAAGAACTCCGCGTGCACCGGGGTCAGCGTCTCCGGGGTGTCCTGCAGCTTCTCAAGCGCCGCACGCAGCGGCCGCAGGCTCTTCAGCATGGCCTCCTGCCCCAGGTCGATGGCCATCTGCGAGAAGCTCTTGCACACGGCGGTCAGGGGAGAGGCGGCCTTCCTTGGTTGCAGTAACGACCCCCCTGCGAAAAAAAAGTGCTTGTTGTTTTCGTTCAGTGGGAAACGTCACTTGAAATCTCAACCAAAAAGCTAAAGTCTAAAGATCCAAGCCAATAGTTAAGCTTCTTCGCCTGCTGCGGGTCAGCAACTTGCAGGAAGTTGCAGATGAAGGCGAAGGTGGCCCGGGGATTGGCGAAGCAAGATGCACTCAGCTGCGCCTGCAGAAGGAATGCCGTTCCCAGGGTGCATTGCACAGGATCCAGCGTTTGGAGAGCCTGATCTATCCTTGGCTGGAAGTAGGAACCCAGCTAAAAAAAGAAACTCTATGTTTTCCCTGCTTTCTGCAAAAGAAAAAACGGGGGACCCTCCAAAAAAGAGGGGGAAAAAATACCGAGAAAGAAGAAGAAGAAGAAAGGAGGAGCCTATTTTCAAAGTTCGAAGTATCTGGCTCGCATTGGCCTTCAGGGTCTCCTGCTCGTGCCTTAGGAAGTCCTTGAGCTTCTTCAGATCGCTCTCGTTCTGCGTCGAAAGCGTGTGGATCTGATGCACGATGCTATCCATCCGAGTCCGATCTCGACGGGGTGATAGACTTCGTGGTGCGCTTGAAGCTACGCGGCGGGCGGTGCTCTCTTTAGACGGGTGCTGTCTTTGACGCATGTCATCACTTAACAAAGGGTGGATAACTGTAATCGGGCCATGGTTTGCCACCTGGCTATGGTTGCGGTTTGTGGTTTACAAGTGGATTCATGTTTGTGGATTCATGTTTGACTACCCCTAATATCCTTTGCAGCTTCTGGCCTATGGCAAATTGGGTTAGTAGACTACGGCTAAGCTATTGGTTCAAGCTCACCTTACATGCACCGAGACTTGAACACTGGTGAACCTTCCGAGCCGCTGAAACGGAGGTGCGAGCAAAAACGCCCTGTTGGCACAGCAAACCATCGTGCACCTCAAAGCAAGGCAAGCAAGGCAAGCAAACACGCAGCCGCAAAAATCGGGAAGTAACCAAACGCGCAAAGGGCCGCCCAAGCAAGCCAACGCGAAGGCCAGCAGCTCGAGTCTCAGGCGTCATTAAAGCCTCGCAAGGGATATAGATCTCAGCATGTACCAAACGCGCAAACCGCACAATGGACAAACCAAAAACCTGCAACTCGACCCAAAATCAAGGAGATATGTGTGGTTTTGAAACTCACTGCAGCCTGGCCCAAATTTGAGGGTAACCTGGATAAACGCGTTAGGAAATAGAAGAAGCTTAAACCAATATTTACCCAACTCGCCCAAAGAAAAAATACGTGGCCCGCCCACCCCCGTACGGGCGAAGGGCCCTGTCTTCTATCTTGGGGGTACGCCCCCACTATATGATGGACACTTGGGCTCTATTTACAAAGCCCTCTTATGGATATTGGCTGAACATGTTCCTTAACCTAGGTCCTCCAGTAGAGAGGTTAGAATAAGGGTACCCTTTTTTCTGTACTCTATTTTAGTAGGGGAACCCTCCCCGAAAAAAGGGTAAAAGGGCACTACTGGGGGACCTAGTCTCCAAGCGTTGGCACGGTTCATTACCCCCCAGCACCGGCCCACCGGCCCGCCTGCGCTTCGTAGATGGTCAGGAGCTGCCACACTTCTTCGCCTGACGTCGGAAGGCACGGGCATTTGGGCGTCGAGCTGGTACCCTTCTCCTGGAGTTCCAGGGAAACCAGTGGCTGATTCTGACCATTTCAAGCATCGTTCTTTTCAAAAACGATCGCTGCTTTCCCTGGGTGTCCGGAGGCTTTCTAGAAAGAAGGATCGCTGGAAAGAATGGGGAAGGCACGCTCACAGTAACATAGTACTTCGGGCACCTGCGAACCAAAACACCTCTGGCGTGGCTCGTTTCCAGTTGGGGTCGAAGCTCTCTAAAGAAGAAAATCCGGTCCCCCTGTTCGGGTGTCTTTTTTGCGATGCTACCCTTTTTCGGGTTGAAGGGAAACCAAAAGAAAACCCACCATGTTCAGGGCTCGGGCCCCTGTTTTCAGACATGGCTGTGGCTCAAAGATAGGGTCTGTGGCCGTGGTGGTTGTCAACACCGTTTTGGGATTCCATTTTGGGCTATGTGGCTGTGGATCAAAAGATGCACGTGGGTATGTCTGAAATATATGCACCCATTCTTGCTTTCTCCTGTTCACCTCCAAGTAATGACCTCACACGTTGCTCCACCTCCAAGAGGGCACTCAGACGTTTTTGGAGTCTGTGGATCAAAACCGTGGGATCGATCCCATTTTGATGGGCGGGTGAATTCACCACCCATTTTTAGGCTTTATCTTAGTGGTTGGATTGGGATGTTGACTGGGGGCACGACTTGGCTCTTGGCCCACCATGCGGCTTTGGGTCAAAGATTGAAAGCTGGGGCAAGACAATCTAAGGTTTTAGTGTACCTCTCCATTTGCCAGGGTGACTAAATTTTGGATCTTTACCAGGCTCCACCAAGTCTACCGATGTTTTTTCTGTTCTTTTTCTTACCGATGGGCTCCGTTTCGGGACCATCTGCCGCGCCTACTTCCGCCTCCGCCCCCGCCAGGAACGCCCAGGCCGCCGGCAGCTGAAATCGGCGCCGCCGCAGCGCCGCCTCGGCGCCCTCCGCGAGGCCCTGCCAAAGAGGCGAAAAACGGCGAGCTTTCGCGGCGGGCGAAGCCAAAAGAATTTTATACCCATGTTTCCACTTACCGATCGGGCAACCCATTTTGGAAATTCTCCAAACTGGGCCGCCCGGATCGGTAAGTGGAAACATGGGGACCAAAATTTCTGCGGTTTGCCCAAGACCTGCTTCGTTTTGAGCGGCAATTTTTGTTCCTCTGCCGACCTATTCGAGATAAAGCTCCTCTTTGCTTTTGGCATTTAGCTCTGTGACTTAAAACTTTAACTCCAGATCTGCAGGAACATACCCTCCCACCAACTATGGCTGTGGGTCAAAAAGATGAACGAAAAATGGCACCCTGATAAATGGAACCAAAGACTAAAACAAGCAAACTTTGTGGTGGGGCAGAGGGGGGCGGGGGTAGGGAGTGAAAGAATGGGATGGGGGGGGTGGTCAGGACGCGAAGCAAACTACTTGAGATGGGGGGTGGTGGTGGTGGTGATAGTGGCACGACTTTTTGTGGATCTACCCCTGTGGGATAGCAAAAGGGTACTAAAAGAGTATTCAAAGACGAACTGGTAGAACAAGGGGGAAACCACGGAAAGCTCATCCGATCTGTTTGCTGGAACACTGTGGATGGGTGCGTGAACGCTGTGGATGGTTGCGAAATCCATTTCGAATCCGTGGGAAACCATAACGAAGGTTGGTATTTGCAGGAGAATCATCATTCCAGCGTTTCTGAACGGTTGTGCAGTATTTCGTCCATCCACAGTGGGTGTCCTTTTGGGAATTCATCACTTTTGGAGGGGACACACCCGCATTGATTGGCCAGGGTTTATTGATCTGGGGTCACTAACAGGGTGTCTCACCAGCATGGATGTCCTTTTGGGAAAATGGATGAGTTCGGCACACATACCCAAACAGGTGTTTCTTGTTGTAGGGCACGTTTCCCAGATCCACATCTGAAAAATGTAAGACTCGGATTCGAAAAGAGGTCCCAAAAGCAGGGCCAACCTTTGGTCCATTTGAACCACCCCCTTTCAGTTCGCCAAAAGACCTGGTCGCCGGCAGGTGTGCGACTCGGTTGAACGCTCCAAAACGTTGCTGCAGCTTCCCCCCTGGTTTGGGTCCAAAAAAACATCGCTGGTTTGGTCTTCCGGATTGGTGGTTTCCTATCCCTCCAGAACCAGGGACGCGTGCAAATCCCAAAATCCATCCAAGCTCGCAACTCAGAGGTTGCTTTGAAACCCGTCCAACCCCAAAAAAAAAGAGAGAAACCACCGGCCAAAAAGAGGCCACAGGAAGGGCTGGAAAGGCCAGAAGCCACGATCAAAAGCTGCGGGGCCTTTTGGGCTCAGCTGAACGGTACCAACCGCTAACACCGGCATTAAGCCTGGTGCCGCGCCGTGGCAACTGAGAGGGTCCCAGAAAGGAAATGTTCATCTTCCAGGTACCTCCCCACAGGTGGAAGCATTAGTTGGAAGGGCAACCAAAACAAATACCAAGCACACGGCCTTCCACGTTGCCCCGGCACCTGACAGGCCTATGGGTCCCGTCAAGAGAAAACTCTCCAGCCTCCCCACAGGTGCCATGTGAGGAGGAAGGGTAAACAAAAATACTACCAACATCGCAACCATTTGAGTGTGTGGGTCTTCCTGTTTCAGGAAACACCTAAATGGTGTGAGAAAACATGGCCAATCGATTTTGTGACTACATGAACTCACGTCGAAGGGGTGTCCATCTAACAGAAGGTCCTTCACTTTGTGTAGGAACCCCTCCCCCCTATTTGGGGGTGGCTCAAAAATGTCACCTAAAATAGCACCTTGGCAAATGGAAACAAAGACTAAAACCTGCCTAACCCTAGATCCTTAATTTTGAGCCACACCCATTTACTCTCCAGCTCGATTGTTCCAGAGTCGGAGTTTATGTTCTATCTTACCTTTTTCTCGGGTGGGAGCTCAGCAGCTGATTCAAGCCTGTTGCAATGGTTGCTCAATTAAACATGCCCTACATGAGCATCACTGTCAAAGCAAGAAACCAAATACCCGGGCTGCCTGTTTTCTGACCCCCCGCTAAAAGTGAATAACTTTTAGTGGGTTAAATCGAAACTGCCACTAAAAACTAAGAAAACAAGCTAAGGGAATGGCTGCGAGCCACCAAGATACGTAGCACGGAAATTGTTCAGCAGTGTGTGGCGACCTAAAACGAACTTTTGTTCACCACGGGTGAGCTCGCTTACCCCCAAGTGAGCTCGTTGTAATTTGCCCAGAGCAATGCTTGTGTGGAACTAAAACCTGCTTGTTCCATCTTGGTGTTTCTCAGAATTAGGCCTAATTCCTTCAGTTGGTTGGTTTCCTTTTGGTTGTCCTCTACCATGCTAAAAGGAACCCCTATTTTGAAATTCTACTAGGGAACCCCTGTAAAACAAACACAGACACTCAAGTGGTTTGCCTTTGGTGTTGCTTCAAACTACCCCAAAACGCACACTTTTCGCCTCCAACAACCCACACACCCACCTGGAAAGCTGGATTTCCCTTCTATTCAAAGCAAAACCCATCCAGACCTGCCACTTGGTTGACCCCCATTTTTTTTACCTGCTGGTTCGCCCAAGACAACCGGCTTGGAGGTAAAAATCGAACCAGTGTCCCCTTGAACCCCCCACCCCACCCCCCCTCCCCCCCCCCCGGAAGACCGCCAAGACCGCCTGCCAGACGCGCTTGGCCGCGGCGGAGGCGGCGAAGGTGGCCCCAGTGCGGCGCAAAGGCAGGCGCCACTTGGCGCAGGTGCGCTGCATCAGCCTGGGGCCGGGCTGAACATCTCTTCCCCCCTCCTTTTCTTGATTCACGTTGGAAGGGGAGCAAAAAAAATATGTTTTACAGTTCAGTGGTTGGATTTCAACCACCAACTTTATGTTGGTATTGAAAAATTGCCACGTTTCAAATGGTGGCAAAATGTCTTTTCTAAGGAGCCCTGCTGAACCAGGCAGAGTCATCATTATGGCTGCGGGTCAGAAGGTACCCAAAATGGAAACGTGGACTAAAAACCCGCGGTTTTTTGGTGGTTTAGTTTTGACCCGTACCAATATAACCAGGCAGAGTCATTGGAACCAGAGACATAAGAGAGAGTCGAGTGGGAGGGTTGTGGTTGGGGGGCGCTTCGGGTCGCTTCGGGTCGCTTCCGGGGCGCTTCGGGCCGTGCTTCGGGTCGCTCCCGGTTGCTTCCGGGATGCTTCGGGTCGGAAGCGGCTCAACCCCGAAGCCGAGGCGCAACCGCCCCAGCTCCTCCAGGGTCTCCGCCTCCAACAGCCCCAGATCCCGCTGCAGCATCCCCTCCTCCGGCGCCGGCCGCAGCAGCTCCACCGCGGGTCCGGAGGCCTCGTCCCAGCGCCGCCAGCACGCCTTGCAGAAGAAGCTGGAGCCGTAAGAGCCCTGGCCGTAGTATCCTGGCGAGCGAGGATACTGCAGACTTGGGCCAAGAAAACAATTGCCCCCCAAGCAGCACGCAAGCTCCTCTAAGCCCTGATTGTCAGGGCTTTTTATCAATCAGGGCTTAGTTGTGTGCAAAGCTTTTTGGTTGCTGTTTGAGTGGGAACCTCAAGACCAGTTTCTCAACCTAGACTCCTCCAACTGGTTTGTTTCCTTTCTGAAACACGAAGGAGAAGCCATCCCAAAGTGGGCTCTTCATGTCCGCCTCCTTTTGATAACCTCCATTTTGGCGAAAATGACGAGGGAAGCCAAACAGCAACCATTTTTAGGGCGGGGCCCCTTCCCCGGTTGGCAGCTACAGGAAGCAAACCGGAAACAACTTGTTTTGTTTCTTCATTTATTTATTTTTTTTGAGGGGGTCCTTGTTTTGTGTCCGTCTTTTGGCGGGGATTATATATATATATATATGTTGGGGGTGGTCTGTTCTTGATTCTCGTCTTGTCGGGGGTTCGTTTCTCTTGAACCAGTCCAGGTCGAGGGCCAAGCTCCCCCCCCCCCCCCCCCCCCCCCCGCCGCGCATCCTGCCGGGTCTTGCCCGCACTCGCCGCATCTGCCGGCCGTCAGCGCCTCCGCGGCGGCCACCAGGCGCTGGGCCGCCGCCTCGTGGACGTTGGAAGGAACCGGTTCAGCGGTGGGATTTCAACCACCAGACCACAATGAGCACCAAAATTTCAACCCACCAAAAAGAGCAAAATGCAAAATGTATGGGGAAAAAGCGACTAAACCACCAAATGTAACATATGTTCCCAACCACAACCATGGCCTCCACGTCGCCGCCGCAGCGCGCCAGCGCCGCGCGGCACTCCTCCACATCGCAGCTGGTGATGGACGCCAGCAGCGCCAGCTGCTCGTCCATGGCGCCGGGGGGGGGGGAACAACAACAGTTTTTTGGTATTATTATTATTATTCGTATTATTATTATTATTATTATTATTATTATTATTATTATTATTATTATTATTATTATTATTATTATTATTATTATTATTATTATTATTATTATTATTATTTGTATTCGTATTATTATCATTGTTCTTATTGTTATTATTATCATTGTTATTTTTTAAACAACAACACCTAGATAGCCAATTTTTGCTGCCTTTTTCAGCCACTGTTGTTTTCGGGGTAAACTTCATGGAAAAAAGCAGCAACTGGCCATCCAGGCAGTTCTTTTTCGGGCGGGGGAAAGGGTCGACAGATCATCTTGGGCAAAAAACTAGGAAAAGGGAGGAGCTCTCGTAGCCAACACCTTGCAGAAGAATCTGGGTCGGTCCAAGCAAAACCCTGCCAATCAACGGAAAGCAATGTGTTTTGTGTGTGTGTGTGTGTCGCCTCGTGAGCATCTCTTCGCCTGCAGGCTTGCCACGTCCAGCTTGGGCGAGCGTCTTGGGGCCTGATGATGGCTGCACTGGAACTTCGGAAGCAACGAACAGCTTGCCGGTGCTTAGGGAATGTAGAAATGAACCCAGGATTTTCCTTAAAGGAAGCCACCAGCTGGATGCTTTTATAAGGACCATTCCATTTCTCATTCCCTGAGCACCAGCCAAATGCCCTCGATGGCACGCCGGTACGCTCCCTTCCAACCCCTCGGCCCAGCCCCATTTCGGTCGAATCAAATCTTGGCTGACCTCGACCTGGTGGAAAACGTGTTTTGTTTAGGGATTCCCTTGGCATGGCAGAAAGTGACCTTAAATCCATGATATGGGTGTGTGTGGTTGTTGTGTCTCGCTATAAGGGTACCCCTTTGTTGTGGGTGTTGAAGGGAAACTAAGAAAAGACACACCCCGTAGGTTATTTCGCACCACCGCTGACCTCGATAAAATGTCCAGAGAATCCAAGCCCTGAATTGATTGTGCTTCCGTGTGCCTCTCGTCTGCAGTGAGTGGTTAGTTAGTGGGATCCAAGTCAAACCTTTCTGGGGGATATAGGTGTTTCGCTCAAAAAGAGCTGGAAGGGATCCTTTTCAGTCAAACCTTTCAGGGGGATATGGGTGTTTCGCTCAAAAAGAGCTGGAAGGGATCCTTTTCAGTCAAACCTTTCAGGGGGATATGGGTGTTTCGCTCAAAAAGAGCTGGAAGGGATCCTTTTCAGTCAAACCTTTCAGGGGGATATGGGTGTTAAGAGCTGGAAGGGATCCTTTTCAGTCAAACCTTTCAGGGGGATATGGGTGTTTCGCTCAAAAAGAGCTGGAAGGGATCCTTTTCAGTCAAACCTTTCAGGGGGATATGGGTGTTTCGCTCAAAAAGAGCCGGGGCTCTTTACGCCCGGCTTTCCGGGTCCGAGTGTTGTCCCAAATCTTGGCACAGGGCTGTGCGGAATGGAATGACCACTTCCGTGGCACAACAGAAAGGGGCCTAACTTACCCCAAAGGCCCCATGTTCTTCATATCAGGGGGATTTTCCCAAAAAAGTACCACAGGAGTGGGTGGGGAGAGAAACCCGGGTGATCCACCAGAACCCTCGATCCAGGGCCCGCCGGCCCCTGGCGTTTCCACAGCTCCCGCTGCTGGAGCAGCCTCGGCGGCGGAGAAAACTTCCAAGCGCCCCTTCTCTTGGTTGACCTTGGAAGGGCCGCAAAAAATTGGGGAAAAAATAGCAGTTAGGTGGATTTGGAGTTCAACCACTAAACCGCAATAAGCAAAAATGTGAAAATGTGTCCCAACAACAATCATGTTTTGCCAAGAAACCAGGCGCTTGTCCGAGCGGATGCACAAAAAACTCACCTGTCGCGCCCCTTTTCAGCGGGTAATAGTGGGTAT
Organism: Effrenium voratum; assembly: GCA_963377175.1. NCBI lineage: Eukaryota > Dinophyceae > Suessiales > Symbiodiniaceae > Effrenium > Effrenium voratum. Next base: position 150,053 of record CAUJNA010002835.1, on the reverse strand, counting down.
GAACTTTCATCGGGGACACTATGATGACATCATTCAGGTATGGACCGCAGGAGTTTTAGTTCTGGTAAATGGAATGGGAATCAGGGCAAAGCATCTTGGGGTTACCTTGTCTTTCACGCCGCCGTTCGAGTCATGACAATGATATGCTTGCACTAAAGCATGCACTGGTGATCTGGGGGGTGTGGACCACTTCATACAAAATATGGTGTCTGCGTTTAGTAGGCGGAAAATCATCTCCTCTACTGAAACACTGGCGATGCTGGGGGTCTCCGTACAAAAAACACGTCGTCTTTCGCATCTCGGCATCACCACCAAGGTCTAATGTCACTGTTGAATCCTCTATATATATATATATATATAAAGATGAGAATGCAAAGCAGCAACATCCCCAGCATCACCAGCAGGACTTCGCTCCGACAAATGATCCAATGCTGTTCAGTTTAAAAAAGGTCTGTTTGACGATAATTACTTGTGATTCAATAATCATTTGAACGATGATTTGTTGCCGCTGCCGCCGCCCTTCTCTTGCGCCTCCCCTTTTAGCAAGCCGGCGGCGGATTTTCGCAACTGGCAGCCCCAAAAGCGTGCCACATGGGCTCGTCTCGAACCTGGTCTGGGATGGTTTTGGGTCCAAAGGGTTTTTTTTTTAAACGAGCGAGGGTCCGCCGAATATGTCTATACATACTTATATAATAATATTATATTGTGTGCTCTTTTTTTTGGAGGAGGGGGGGGGTACGGATGTTGCCAGCGAAAGAAGCTCACGTAGCCAGACGCCAAAGGGCGCTATTTTTGACAACCCAAGTGCGCACGGAAGCGACATGTTCACTACTTGGCACAGGTTCACATGTGATCAGCTTCATATGGTGTGTGGAAGCTCGCAGCTCACGATTCCAAGCAAACAAACTCTATTGCTCCCGCCCTTGGTATGCATCGCTTCCGTATCTTGCCCAATGTCCATGATTGCCGCGAAGCCAAAGTACCAACAAACCGAGCACACAACTCATTGGCCCAGCCAGCAAGCGCCCCCCCCCCTTCCAGTTGCCCAGTGACCCTGGTAGAACTGAAGGGAAAGAAACCGCTGAGCAAAAAGATGGGAAATGAACTGCACATGAACAGCTTGCTTGAAAAACAAGGGGACCTCAGGGCACAATTTCGCTGTGACCCCACCACGCCCACCAAACCGGGGGGATTTCGCTCGGGCCGCTCCGTCGCAGGGGCCTCAGCCCCCGGCTGCGGCTGGTCCAGCACCTGCGGATCCAGATCCGACTGCGAGCTCCGGAAACCGAGGGCAGTCCTTTGCATCCGCAAAGAATTTTTGGAAGGTTTCTTTTTCCCTGGGGCCAATGACTGAGCTGTTCAGAAGGAATCCGATTGTTGGAAGCCTTTTTCCCTCGTGGGGCCAATGACTGTGTTCAAAAGGGAGGGTTGGCCAAGCCATTCTTCCATGATCTCTGTAGGGAAGCCACTACAAAGGGATGCTGCTGCGCAACCCGAGGATTCAGGACTGATTTCCTTTTGAACAGCCCAGAAAGAGAAAGCCCCGAGCTCAACCATGTGGAACAAATAAAAAACCAGACCGCCAGACTGCAGATGGCTGGTCCAAAATTGGGGAATTGGAACCAAGGTCCAAAATCGGTCCATATCCAGATTCGCTGATGAAAAGATCTGCGCCATTGGCTCAAAAGGCAGCTGAGTAAATCGAAGTGGTAGGAAGAATTGCTCGCCGACGTGGACTTGCACAAGCCCAGACAACATGGGCAGAAAGGGACCAAGCTGCACATGAGCTGAACACATTTTCCCTGGCCGTCATGTGGGCAGCTGTCAACATTCAATCCTCACCTGACATCAAGTCTTCCATGCTGGCAGGAGGGTCATATGATTCAGAGCTGACGCACGAGAGCAGCCTAAAACGCGACTCGCGGCGAATCTTGCCACGGCCCTCCTTGCCAAAGCTCTCAACACGCGTGTCCTTCTTTCTTTGAGTTGGACCCCCTTTTTTTTAAAACCGAACCCCTGGGGCGTGTCCTTCCTTCTTAATGAGTTGGAACGTTCCTTTTTGGGGTGGCTTTGAAGGGAAACCAACAGGAAAACCCGGGCAAGGAAAAAAGGAAGAAGCAAAAAAAGAACACCAAAAACACAACCTTTGAGGAGGTGTTTGCTTGACGACAAACCTCCGCAAAGCACCTTCTCCACCAGCTTCTCCAGCTCGACCAAGGCCTGCGCCCAGAAAAAACGACCCGAGCGTGCCTTCGGCAGCCCGGCATGGACTGTCTACGCACAGTAGCCAATACTCTAGGGGTACCTTCCATTTCCATTCTTTCCAGGTGTCCTTCTTTCTAGAAAACCTCTGGAAACCCAGGGAGAACGGATCCGGATTTTTTGGAAAGAACGATGGTTGAAAAGAATGGGGAATAAACCAACAGAAATACTCACTTCTTGAGTGGGTCGGCCCCCAAAAAAAAGCCGGAAAGTGTAAGGTCCAGGAACTCAGGGAGTCAGAATAGAGTTCGTGTTAGACAAGGTATGCCCAAAAAAATGTGGCGTTCCTTTCGGCTTCCCTCTAAACCAATCCTAAAAAGGGTACCCCTCAACAATAAACACATCTCCCAACCTCCATCAGCCGGAAAGCATGGTTCTGAAAGCCCAAATCTATCCTTGTTATGGGACCTCCACATCCGAATCGATGCATTTACCCTTCCTCCCACTAACACAAAGCGTTTCCGGAAAATCCATGCTGACCCCATGTTGATCAACCCCAGTGTATCAATTTGGGGGTGTCCGATGGGCTGAGTGGTTGGAATCAGACCACTTTTGGAAGCCCCAAACTTGCTCAAACAAAAGTGGTCTGATTGCAAAAGTGGCCCTCAAACCACTTTTGGAAGCCCTCAAACCACTTTCTGCCTCTGTCGGGTACCCTTTGGCAATGCCGGAATTGCTTCCAGGTGCGCCGAGCGTCACCCGCTGAACTGTGAGCGGCGCGTGCGCGTTTCTCTCTGGGCCCAGCGGCATCGTCCATGACCGAGCCGATGGCTTCCCGGATGGGCAGCGGAGACCTGGAAACAAAGGGGAAGAAAAAAAACAACTCCCCTGCGAAGGAAAAACATGGGTGTGTGTTTTGACCATAGGACAAGTTCCCCATGGCCCCTAGATGGAAACTTTGGATCAACCCCCTGGCTAGGTCCTCCAGAGGAGAGAATACCCTTTTTCTGTCGTCTATTGTAGGGAAACCCTCCCCCAAAAAAGGGTAAAAGGGCACTACTGGGGGACCTAGTGTTGCGACCGTAACCTTGATTGTTGGGCCTTGGTTTGGGAAACCAAAAGGAAACCGAAACAGCGGTTTTGCGGTTTTGCCGGCCAGAATGGATCCACGAAAGAAAAACCAAAAACAAATGGTTTTCCAGGTTCCACGTAGCTACGAGACTTCCCAAGAGAAATCTTCGATTTGTTTTTTTCAAATCCGTGTAGCCACACAAACCCTGGGAATGAAATGGGTCCCAAAACTCGAGGGGGGGAAATGCTGTGTCTGTCGAGAGTACCCTCTGGGTTGGTTTCGGGGAAAACCAAAGGAAAACGACCACCCTTCTCTTTTTTCTTTTGAGGGGGGGGGTCCCCGCAGAAACCCGGCAAAAAAATCAATAACCAAAAGTCAATCCTAATGGTCTGGTAACCTTGAATTACACAAACTTGTGTGGCTCCAGTAGCTTGAACAAGCCCGAAAAAACCCGTCGCGTCGATGATTGAACCATCCCCAGGTGTCCTCTGCACAAAAAAGTCGAGTCCCGGATGAGAACGGGCCACACTAACACCTGTGAAGTCCATTCATCTCCCTACAGTATCTTTTGTAGCCGCAAATAAGTCATCAAAACCAAGCCATGTAAAGAATTCGGCACCTCATTAAAACCTGGTGCGAGGGAAGCCATGTAAAGAACCCGGCACCTCATTTCTGGGACCCCTTACCCTTCATCTACCCAGATTTTGATTGCGGCGCGAATGGCAAACGTACAACCACTTTGCTCTTGGGAGCAGGGCGCAGGTTGCAAAAGGGACAACTGGGCTCGGACGTCTCGCAAATGGATGTGAAATTGAATGGGGGACCCTTTAGCAGACGTTCATGGTCCACCAGCCACTTTCAGGTGGTTTGGGCGTGTCTTTTTATAGGAACCCACAAAATGCTGCGTGTTTTATTGTTGGTTTCCCTTCAAAACCACCCAAAGAACCGCCCCAAACATCAACACGTGTGACCTCTTGGGTGCCATGTTGAGGCCCCGGGCTTGGGGCCCTCCAAATCACCCTTGGGCAAGGCCTGGCGAAGTCGAAGAAAGCGGCCCATCGCATGGCCATGGGTCAAAACCCCGGTTCCCCCCAGTGAACATCCCGATCCAACCACTAGAATAGGTCCTAAAATGGGTGGTGAATTCACCTACCAACCAAACATCGGATCTGTTGACCCACAGCCACATCGTCTTGTTTTAGGGCCCCCCCCAAAATGGGTGGTTGTCCTGTTGGTTTCTCGGCTCAAAACCGCGCAAAACAAAACAAAAAAGTGGCCTCAAAAAAACACACCCGCAAATGAGTACAAGTTCAGTATCAAAGAAAGACACCTAGGCTCAAAATCCAAACTTGCCTCGAGTCTCGAGATGCGCCAAACGCAAACTGTATTTGCAGGGGGGCGAGGCGCGGCCGATTGACTCTCGGCCGAAACCGACTCTTTTTGACGCTTGAAAAGCCGGTAGCTGGGGTCTGGGGTGTGTCAGTCCTTTTGTGATCGCGCACAATTTGGGGCGGTTGAAAAGGGCCACCAAAAAGAAACCAACTATTTTTTGGGGGTCCCCTATTTCGAGACAAACCCACCTTGGCCTTCGGCAGCGTTGACAACCCCCAGCTGTTTCTTGGGCCGAACAAGGACCAAGAGCGCGCCCTGCCATGCTTGCTCCCTTCTCTTCCGCACTTCCGACTTTCGGCAAGGTTGAGATCACTTCGCCCGAAACACTTACGTGGCTTCCGTCGGGAATGCCTAAGGCTGCATTTCTGACGTGCGTCCCGTACGCCAGCCTTTTTTGGCCCACCAAGCACGAAGGGAGAAAGTCAATTTCGCCCAAATTACGTCTGAACTTCTTGCCGAGTGAGAACACACAATGTAATGGCCGATCGGAACCCCCCCCCCCGACTTGCGAAACGCTTCCGGGTTTCCCTCTCCGGGTGTCCGGCCTCGCGCAGCTGTTTGATCTGCTGCGGCCAGGGTGCCTGGCGATTTGCGGCGTTCACCCAAAGGTCCCACGAACATGGGATGACCTTTGAAACCACCAAAACACATTTGATATGTCAACCACACGGGAAAAGCTTCCCGTGGTCATTTGGGCGCCGAACGGAATATTGATCAACGCCCATTTGGGTTTGGGTGTGTGTGTGTGTGTATTGTGTGTGTGTGTGTTGTGTGTTGTGTGCTGTGTGCTGTGTGGTGTGTGTGTGTGTGGTGTGCGTGTGTGATGTGTGTGGTGTGTGTGTGTGTGTGAATGGTGTGTGGGGTGTGTGTGTGTGGTGTGTGTGGTGTGTGGTGTGTGGTGTGTGTGTGTGTTGGGTGTGTGGGGTGTGGGGTGTGTATGGGGTGTGGGGGGTGTGTGGGGTGTGGGGGGTGTGTGGGGTGTGTGGGGTCTGTGGGGGGGGTGGGGTATGTGGGGGGGTGGGGGGGGTGGGGTGTGTGGGGTGTGTGGGGTGTGGGGTGTGTGGGGTGTGTGTGGTGTGTGGAATGTGTGGGGTGTGTGGAATGTGTGGATTGTGTGGAATGTGTGGAATGTGTGTGGTGTGTGTGGTGTGTGTGTGTGGTGGTGTGTCGTGGTGTGTGGTGTGTGTGGTGTGTGTGTGTGTGTGGTGTGTGTGGTGTGTGTGTGTGTGGTGAGTGTGGTGTGTGGTGTGTGGTGTGTGTGTGTGTGGTGTGTGTGGGGGGGGTGTGTGTGTGGGGGTGTGTGGTGTGTGGGGTGTGGTGGGGGTGGGGTGGGGTATGTGGGGTGGGGTGGTGTGTGTGGGGTGTGTGGGGTGTGTGTGGTGTGTGTGTGTGGTGTGTGTGGTGTGTGTGGTGTGTGTGGTGTGTGTGGTGTGTGTGTGTGTGGTGTGTGTGTGGTGTGTGTGTGTGTGCTGTGTGTGGCGCGCGTGTGGCGTGTGTGGCGTGTGTGGCGTGTGTGGCGTGTGTGTGTGGTGTGTGGTGTGTGTGTGTGTGGTGTGTGTGTGTGGTGTGTGTGTGTGGTGTGTGTGTGGTGTGTGTGTGTGTGGTGTGTGTGTGTGTGCGTGCTGTGTGTGTGGTGTGTGTGGTGTGTGTGTGTGTGTGTCGTGTGTGTGGTGTGTGGTGTGTGTGTGTGGGGTGTGTGGGGTGTGTGTGGTGTGTGTGGTGCGTGTGTGGTGTGTGTGGTGTGTGTGGTGTGTGTGGTGTGTGTGGTGTGTGTGTGGTGTGTGTGTGGTGTGTGTGGTGTGTGTGGTGTGTGTGTGTGTGGTGTGTGTGGGTTGTGTGTGGTGTGTGTGTGTGGTGTGTGTGTGTGCTGTGTGTGTGGTGTGTGTGGTGTGTGGTGTGTCGTGCGTGTGTGTGTGTGGTGTGTGTGTGTGTTTGCTTGATTGCTTGCTTGCTTGCTCGCTTGTTTGCTTGTTTGCTTGCTTGCTTGCTTGCTTGCTTGCTTGCCTGCTTGCTTGTGTGTGTGTCTTTAAGTCTGTGTGTTTGTGTGTTTGTGTGTGTTGTGTGTTTGTGTGATTGTGTGTTTGTGTGTTTGTGTGTGTGTGTTTGTGCGCTTGTGTGTTTGTGTGTGTTTGTGTGTTTGTGTTTGTGCGTTTGTGTGTTTGTGTGTTTGTGTGTTTGTGTGTGTTTTGTGTTTGTGTGTTTGTGTGTTTGTGGGTTTGTGTGTTTGTTTGTTTCTTTGCTTGTTTGTTTGTTTGTTTGTTTATTTGTTTGTTTGTTTGTTTGATTGATGGTTTGTTTGTGTTTGTTTGGTCGGTTGGTTGGTTGGGTGTTTGATTGGTTGGTTGGTTGGTTGTTTGTGTGTTTGTGTGCTCTTGCGCTTGTGTGTTTTTGTGTTTGTGTGTTTGTGTGTTTGTGTGCTGTCGTATTTATATGATTGTGTGTTTGTGTGCTTGTGTGTTTGTGCGCTTGTGTGTTTGTGTGTTTGTGTGTTTGTGTGGTTGTGTGTTTGCGTGTTTGTATGTTTGTTTGTCTGTTTGTTTGTTTGCTTGCTTGCTTGCTTGCTTGCTTGTTTGTTTGTTTGTGTGTTTGTGTGTTTGTGTGGTTGTGTGTTTGTGTGTGTGATTGTTTGTGTGTGTGTGTGTTTGTGTGTGTTTGTTTGTTTGTTTGTGTGTTTGTGTGTTTGTGTGTTTGTTTTGTCTTATTTTCTTGTCTTTTTTTGGTTGTTTATTTGGCGGTTGGTTTGTTTGTTTGTGTGTTTATGTGTTTGTGTGTTCGTGTGTTCGTGTGTTTGTGTGTTTGTGTGTTTGTGTGTTTGTGTGTTTGAGTTTTTGTGTGTTTGTGTGCTTGTGTGCTGTTGTGTTTGTGTGGTTGTGTGTTTGTGTGTTTGTGTGTTTGTGTCTTTGTTTCTTTGTGTCTTTGTTTCTTTGTTTCTTTGTTTCTTTGTGTCTTTGTTTCTTTGTTTCTTTGTTTCTTTTGTTCTTTCTTTCTTTCGTTCTTTCGTTCTTTCGTTCTTTCGTTCTTTCGTTCTTCGTTCTTTCCTTGTTTCCTTGTTTCCTTGTTTCCTTGTTTCCTTGTTTCGTTGTTTCTTTGTTGCTTTGTTTCTTTGTTTCTTTGTTTCTTTGTTTCTTTGTTTCATTGCTTCTGTGCTTCTTAGTTTCTTCGTTTGATTGTTTCTTTGTTTCTTTGTTTGTATTTGATTGTGTTGACTGTTTTTCTTTGTTGTTGTTTGTGTTTGTTTGCTTTTGTTTGCTTTTGATTGCTTGTTTTTGTTTTTGTTTTTTTGTTGTTTTTTTTTTGTTTGCTTGCTTGTTTGTTTGTTTGATTGTTTGTTGGTTGGTTGGTTGGTTCGTTTGTTTGTTTGTTTGCTTGCTTGCTTGTTTGTTGGTTTGTTTGTTTGTTTGATTGAATTTGTGTGTGTGTCTTGCTTGTTTGCTTGCTTGCTTGATTGCTTGTTTGTTTGTTTTGATTGTTTTGTTTGTTTGGTTGTTTGGTTGTTTGTTTGTTTGTTTGATTGATTGTTTGTTTGCGTGTGTGCGTGTGTGTGTGTGCGCGCATGTGCGCGCGCATGTGTGTGTGTGTGTGTGCGCGCGCATGCTTCTGCGCGTGCGTGCGCGCGTGCCTGCGTGCGTGCGTGCCTGCGTGCCTGCGTGCGTGCGTGGGTGTGTGTGTGTGTGTGCACGTGTGCGTGCGCGTGCGCGTGTGCGTGCGCAAGTGCGTGTGCGTGTGCGTGTGCGTGTGCGTGTGCGTGTGTGTGTGTGTGTGGGTGTGCGTGTGCATGCGCATGTCCGTGTCCGTGTCCGTGTGCGTGTGCGTGCGCGTGCGCGTGCGTGTGCGTGTGCGTGTGCGTGTGCGTGTACGTGTGCGCGCGTGCGCGTGCGCGTGCGCGTGCGCGTGCGTGCGCGTGCGCGTGCGCGTGCGCGTGCGCGTGCGCGTGCGCGTGCGCGTGTGGCGTGCGGCGTGTGTGTGTGCGTTTGCGTGCGCGTGCGCGTGCGCGTGAACGTGCGCGTGCGCGTGCGCGTGCGCGTGGGCGTG
>CAUJNA010002835.1:65000-141255 GCA_963377175.1 Effrenium voratum | reverse complement strand
TGTGTGGGGGTGTGTGGGGGTGTGTGGGGGTGTGTGGGGGTGTGTGGGGGTGTGTGGGTGGGTGTGTGGGTGGGTGTGTGGGTGGGTGTGTGGGTGGGTGTGTGGGTGGGTGTGTGGGTGGGTGTGTGGGTGGGTGTGTGGGTGGGTGTGTGTGTGTGTGTGTGTGTGTGTGTGTGTGTGTGTGTGTGTGTGTGTGTGTGTGTGTGTGTGTGTGTGTGTGTGTGTGTGTGTGTGTGTGTGTGTGTGTGTGTGTGTGTGTGTGTGTGTGTGTGTGTGTGTGTGTGTGTGGGTGGTGTGTGTGTGTGTGTGTGTGTGTGTGTGTGTGTGTGTGTGTGTGTGTGTGTGTGTGTGTGTGTGTGTGTGTGTGTGTGTGTGTGTGTGTGTGTGTGTGTGTGTGTGTGTGTGTGTGTGTGTGTGTGTGTGTGTGTGTGTGTGCGTGTGCGCGTGCGCGTGCGCGTGCGCGTGCGCGTGCGCGTGCGCGTTCGCGTGCGCGTGCGCGTGTGCGTGCGCGTGTGTGGCTTCAAGGCAAGTCGAAGGAAACAAATGGGCCCTTCGTCAACGCAGACCATCGAGGAGTCTTGACAAGCGCATGGCGCAAGACCCATCGCGTGCTTTTTCAGGGGCATCAAGTCACCCCCGCGTGGTTTTCATTGCACAACACGCGTCGCGCGGAAGTCAATCATGACGATCAACATTTGGCGCCCGCAAATGCTGATCGATCGTGAGGACCACGAGTGCATGAAGCCCGCAAGCGTCGTCTGAGCACGCAAGCTGGGATGTTTCCAACGAAGCTCCTTTAGTCTTCCCTCGTTCAACACATCCAAGGCGGTCTCCCAGGTGTGGGACTTTTTTGTTCAACCCTACATTTGTGGGAAAAACGGGTCCCGTCACACCTTCAACGTTTCAACCCTGCCTTCTTGCTAAACCCCTCCCCCCCCCCCCCGCCCCAACCAAAAAAAGAAGGTAAGCGCAGCTCCGCATTCGAACCCCCCAACCCCCCACCCCCCCCTCCTCCTCCCCCCCTTTTTTCCCGGAGCCTTGAAGTCGACCACCTTCCCCATGATCTTCTCCAGGTGCTTCAGCTGCTGCTGGAAACCCACCTCAACGTTTCACCAACCCCGCAAAACCCCCGCGCGCGCGCGCAAAACGCGAGAGGATTCTATCGGACGGGCCCAGCTTTTTGCAAATCGCGGTTTCCCCCGCAAACCTTCGAAATAGGTAGGGCCTCCTTTCCAGAGCTGAGGGCTGGAACAATCGCACCAAAAACCCTCCGGCTGCTTGCCTCCGATTGCTCTGGCATTGGCTCACCAACCGCCTCACGGGTCCCAACCCGGAACCTCGACGAGGCGGAATCTGTCCGCCTGTCTCTCCTGATTCAGCTGGCCACGAAGGAAAGGGCATTCTAAGCCAACAACTATGGACTTCCAAAGACTCGGGAAAATCCCAACCCACCGCCCAGAAACACTGGTGTCTCAGCAGCAAACCGCCATGCGACATTGTCGCAAACTAGGACTCCCGCAGTGTCCACTTCGGCCTTCCCTCAACCAAACCCAGGGGACAGACCAATGCCAAAGTGGGCCATCGCAATGACGCTTCATCTCTGTTTGTTGGGGATTCCTTGGGCATCCGCAAAGAAAAGTGGCCCTGCTAAGGGCATGCAGAACACCACCGGCTTGCCGGCACCCGGTTCGCATCTTGGCAGCCACGCGTTGGGGTACACGATGGGCCGCTTTCTGGCATCCGTGCTCGAGCGGGATGGATTATACAAAGGGAAACCAAAAAAAACATACATGTTGGGAGGTTGCCATATGTACGTCAGAATAGGGTGGGGCCCAAACAAGGGTGATCAGCCAGTTTTTTGCCTTTAAACCAAGGCCAAAGGGGTACCCTCAACATAGGCACAAACCCGTACGGACAAAAATCGGGGACTATGGGCGGCTCCCTCTACCTAGGGGGCTGTCGTGTCCGAACTTATTGACCCTTTGGGAGGGGGTGTACGGGAACAAAACGAACCCAACCAGCAGGTCCCAGCTTTTGCCACTCTACGGGTCTGTCTCTTGTTTCTTTTTGAAGGAATCGGGCCCAAAACCAAAAACGGCGGGCCCGGGTCTTCCTTTTTTTTCACACCTTCCAACATGGATACCCTCAAACAAGACGAGACACCCACATGGACCGCCGGTACGGCCCTTGGGGGCCATGGGAATCCACGAATCCAAATTGAAGCCAACGCGTTGCTCGTGTCGCATCCGCATGGCGGCGGGATGGTCCAGTTGAACATCACCTCAAGCAAAGAAAAACCCCTAGATAACTTGGCCTTTGGGGTGATGAGTTTTCTCTCTTTCAGGGAAGAGTATAGAGGCGGTATATGAAACGGCCCGCTGCCTAAGCCTTTTTTTGGAAGAATCCGTGGATTCCGCCGATAAGCCAAGGGCCAAGATGAAAACGGCGACTTTCACCCATCAAGTTGCTGTTTTTGTTGCCAAAAAGACAGTGCCCTTTGACCAGTGTGACATCCCCCATCACCCACCCCCTATTTTGGCTTACAGCTGTTCAGCTTTTTCGACCAGCCCACCTGTCAGACACTGCCTGACAGAAACCTCCGTGTTGGCGAAAAGTTCTTGAAGCGCGCGATCAGAGCCCTCAGACTGACACAAAACAAAACGCCCGGGAAAAACACACCCAACCAAAAATGCAAAACGAAAACACCCGAAAAACAGAAGAACACAAATAAGAAAGACAAGACAAAGAGAAACACATGGAGAAGAAAAAAGCAGAAGAAAAAACAAAAACAGCCCCCGACACCGAGCCCCAGTGGCGCCCACCCCGGACCCGGCGCCGCCTCTCGCAGAAACTCCAGGCTTCCTCAAAGGTGAGGCCCTGCTCCAACATGAGCAGCGCCTCAGCGGACTTCGACTAGCGGTGACTCCACCCACCGGCGTCCAGGCGCGGCCGCATCTCGCCGGACGAGTCGGAGCGGCGATGGGCCAAAAAAGAAGAGATTTGGAGCCGTGGGGTGTTTACCAGTCACAAAACTGGTCCAAACCCAAAAAAGCGACCGCTTTCTTCGTATGTTTGTGGATTGGCCCACCCCCAAAAAAACAAGTCAGAACCGGCCGTTGTTTTTGCCCGCGACGAATTTCCCCAAACCAACAAGAAGAGTGGAGCCAAAGGTCCCCGAAACGCTTCTCAGGGAGCGAGACATGCGCCTCGCAACGCCCGCCCGCGCCTTGCGCCTTTTTTGCGCCCTCCGCCTCTCGGAAGACCTCGCGGCACAGCGGCGTTCCCACGCTCGAGCCGAGCGCGCGATCCATGTCCAGCTCCTTGGAGAAGGTCAGCACCTCGAGTGCTTCGACAGCCAAAAGGCCCAACAGACGCATCCGTCCCCCAGCCGGGGTTCCTGTTTGCTTCCTGCAGCTACCAACTGAAGAATGCCACTGCCCCCCCCCCCTCACCCATTTGGAGATGTCGCAATGGGTCAAGGGGCAGCCATCCTTGCTTCAGCTCAACCACTTGAAGCTGGCGGTGAACAAACCCGGCATTCAAACGTTGTACCCAAAACTATGTAAAGAATCCAAAAGGTAGCTGCCCCATTTATGGCAAGGGGACTATCTCTCAACCTTCATCTACCTGAGTTTTGAGCAAGTGGCTCATGTGTCGGTAAAAGAGCTGGGCCAGCATGCTTAAACAACTCTGAAAGCCTTTTGGTTTTTATTTTGAATGGGGACACGGGGCTGGTTGGCTTGCAGAGAAACAACCACCCTGTGTCTCTGCCCTGGCTGCTCCGGATTGCAAAACTGCAGCTCACGCCGATGTTCCCGCTTGGGTCCCCATTCCCACGCCCAAAAGCAAGCCAGGGTGCAAAACTACATCCGACCCCTCCCCAAATGACCCAAACGGCAAAATGTACATCATACATGATCAATATACGTATATATACACATATTACACTTCGTTGTTGAACACATGTATGACGTATCTTGCACATAACTCACATGTTTGGACAAACCGGAAAAAGAAAACCCCTTTGCACGCATTCAAAGATCATCTCTTGCAACCTCGAGCAGCCGCATTGGCCAGGTCTCTCCACGGGAGACCCGGAGAAAAAGAAGAAAAAAAACGAGAACCGGACCCCCCCCCCTTCCCGGCCCCCCACCCGCCCCAGATCGCCGCCCGAATCTTGGAATTGTTGGGCCCCCGGCCGCCAGGCGCCCGGCGCCCGGCCGGAACACGACCGCCATGTCCGAGTTCACCTTCGGCGGCATTCCCGAGATGGGTTTTGCGGCGTTTCCGGTTGGCTTCCCCGGTGAGACCTACCAACAAAGGGGGCTACCAACTCTGAGGGAAGTGTGTTGGAGGGTTGGGCTGGTGAAACCTACCAAAAAGGTGGAGGAACGCAAAACACCAGGCACCGCCTATGAGGGGAGGCTTCGGCCTTCATGAGCTTCTCTTAAGGACCCCTATAGGTTGCAAAGGGCAGGGGGTGTTTACTTTTGAACCGAAAGCTCGGGGCAAAGACAAAAAACAAAAACGAAATTCCTCGCTGGTCATACTGCGACAAGCAAGAAGCCTAGATCTGCAAAATCATAGGTGTCCTTTTGGGAACATCGATGGCCGCGGTAAATCATGAAACAACCAGCTGGGCCATTGATTGTCTTCACAAAAACCCACCAAGAAGGACGCCTACGTTCACCAACCTGATTTCGGGAGTTGCCGAAAGTCAGGGGCCTTCATGGACAGAAATTCGCCACTCTCATAGTACCCGCCGGGCCTCACCCAAGTCGAAGTGCGGGAGGTGCAACAGCATCTGGCATCCTGGCGCAAACGCCTTGCGCCATGTCTATGGACAAGACGTGGGTTACCAGTCCAGGCTCAAAAGGCTCAAAAACGACCAGGGGGGGGGGGGGGAGAACGAGAAAAACACACGCACAAGTTTTAAAGCGAAAAAGCTCGCGCTAAGACCGCGTGAGAGCTCAGAGGCTGAAAACGGCAGTCATTTTGGGCCTAGGGCAAAGTCCGCGGGGCCTGGGAGAACGAGCAAAACGGGCTTGCGCAACACGTGGCCTTACAGCCAGAAAACATCGGAAAGTTAGAGAGGGGCGAACGGCACATGGACCATAGACTGGATATGTTAAGTCAACCTTCGAAGGCGCTTTCGGGGTGAGGGGCGAGCGTGGGGAGTCTTTGATGGTCACATGTGAGCAGGAGAAAAAGAAGAGAAAAAAATAGGAAAAGAAGAAGAAGAAGAAGAAGAAAAACAAAAGAAGAGAAAAACAAGAACGGCCCAGACTGACCTCAATGTTTGAGGGGCCAACCTCAAGGTTTTCTGCGGATTGCTGAGACATCTTTGACGTGGGCCGAAGGCCTAAGCCCATGAAAGTGGGAAACCTCCGCTCGACTCGACTCGGCGCAAGAGCCGGGCTACAGCGCGAAACGCAAACTCGGCTTCCCTCGAGTGGCATCGGTGTCCAATTTGGGAAAATAGATGGCCCTGGTAGATGATTGAACCACCAGGAAAACCAGGGTCCTCTTTTTCAACCACATCAACCAAAAAGGACACCTATGTCTAGTGGCTTGGTGGTGAAGGAGTGCCCTCTGCAAGAGCCAAATTCGAATCCAAACCACCGACTAAGGGTAGCCTGGCAAAGATGCTCACCTGCTCGTAAGCTGGAACACGTTTTCGTCGAAACCCTTGTGGCCCCAAAGGCGGAGCAACCGATTCTTGGCTTAAGCACGCTTCTCCAAGAGACGCCCAAAAAAATACCTCACACATGTGTGGCTCTCAATCCAACCAAAAAAAGAAAAAGAAAACAACTGGACAACCCTTTTGCCTGTTTTCTTCTTTCAGATCAGAGAACCGCCGCATCCTTTTCGGGTCATTCTTCGTGTGGCCGGACCGGACTCGACTCCCGGGTCGGTCGCCGAGTCCCCTCCGCACCTTCCAGGGAGGGGTCCCCCTCAAAGGCCCAGCTGGTGATGACCTCGGGGGTTTTCACCTTTTCAGGTGGGGCGACACCAGGTCCAGATTTGATAGGAGGAGGTTGGTACCAAAGTAGGTTAGAAGAAGTAGCAAGTAGAAGTAGGTACCAAATAGAAGGAGGTGCCAAAGTTGGCTCCTCCAACTTGGTTAGAAGAAGTTGCTACCAACGTTTTGTTTTTTGGTTTCTGCTTTGTCTATGTTCGTAGGGGAACCCTCCCAACCAAAAAAGGGGTTGAAAAGGGCACTACCGGGGGGCCTAGTACATTGCTGTGAATTGGAATTCACGCTTTGGACCTACTGTGGATGGTTGCGAAATCCGCTTCGCACCACCTAAGAAACCCAACGGCATGATGATTCCCCTGCAAATACCAACAAGCAATGGCTTCCCATGGCGCCAAAGTGGTGCGAAATGGATTTCCATCCACGGTATGATGTTTGGCTCACCCTTTGGGCCCTATGATGTTTGATTAGCCCTTTGGACATCAAAAAGGTGGTCCAGCGGACTTGGAGGGCTTCTCAATTCTTCATCCAGGTAGCTCGCCCAAAGGGATGTCACGTTGGAGTTGTCTAGCAAACGTTTTTCCCATACACGGAGCTGTCTTAAGGTTGCGCCTCAGAATGGCTTCAGTGTTCCTGTTGGCGCAACCCTTTAAAATCAATTGAAAGATGGGTGTCCGAGGAAAAACCATGCGCTCCGAGTGTCCCGAAACCGGCTTTTGGCTCGCGCTCCGGCGTCTCGAGGTCATGGACAGGACTTCTCCAGTGTAGGCCATGACTACTTCGTACTTATTTATTTACGGGGTTCCTCTGGTACAGAAATTGGTCCTAAAACACCGTAAGCTTTCCAGAGTGCAGCAAAAACAAAAACCAGGTCCGGTGTCAAACTCGGTGGGCACCCCCCCCAAGAAAAACTCCTCTGGCTTCTCCTTTGGCCTCCCTTTTTCACCAGGGTGAAACCGGCTACCCTCCAAAAAAAAAACAAAATCAAAAAACACGCACAACTCTAAGGGTTGATTCCAACCATTATTTTCAACCATTCTTCTTTCCCAAAACCGGATCCTTTTTCCTGGGTTTGCGGAGGTTTTCTAGAAAGATCTGGATCCCTCGAAAGAATGGAAATGGGTAAGGTAGCACTAGACTCTGGGGGGGAAAAAAAAAACACTTCACGCCGCCTCACCTCACCGCATGTAAAAACCTCCCGCTCTGTTGCCCGGGCGCCCCGGCCGCCAGGCGCGCTCCGAGGCACTCCCAAAACCCGGGCAGGGCCTCTGGCGGAAGGCAAAAAGACACGTCCGATCCAGGGCCCAGAGATAGTGACCAAGTTATAGGGATGGTTTCTTCTTGGGGTCATTCTGCTTCTCATCCCTGCTGGGCACCAACAAGTTGTTGTCTGCCACGAAAATGCTCCAAACCTCAAAACTCCAGAAGCTGCGGCTTGTAGAGGGAAGACGCACGTCCGATCCAGATGAGCCCCAAAGATAGCAAAAAAATCGAATGGATGGGGGAAGATCTAGAAAAAAAGAAACTGGATGTTCCCCGATGGCCCAAACTTGTTGACCACGAAGGTGCTAACCTCAAAAGCGACTCAACTCCAGACACTGTGGCTTGCGGACATCAATCTCCAGACGTGAATGGAGTCAACATAAATCCCCACCTAAACTGGCTCATGTGATAGGCAAAATGGTATAACTCTGAAAAACCATCCAACTGGTGGTTTCCTTTAAGGGGACCCCCAGGTTCATTCCCTCATTCCGTACTGAGCACCAGCAAGAAATGTTCTAAACCCAACAAAAAGTGACTGAAGTCCAGAAACTCAGGGAGCGCAGAGGCTCCCTTTCAGGAGAAAATGATTCGGGCGAAGGGTTTGGATTCTGGGCGCCGGGGTTGTATCAGGGCCCCGGGAAACTGTAGGCATTTCCGTGTTGGTGAAAAGTAAACCCTACCTTTCAGAAAGTCCCGAAAGGAAATCCACAATGTGTGACCAACCAATAGGTCGTTCCCGGCGCAACCAAGAAGTCAAGAACCTTGGTTCCTCGCAATGTTTGCGAAAATAAGCGGTTGCACAACGATCAAACAAAAGATATGGGCTTTAGTTGCCACTAGCAGTTCCCTCCTGTCACAAAACGTGTTCTTTTCAGTCCCCCAGCGCCCGATTCTAATTATTTAGGATCCACCTTTTGCTGACCTCCATTGAAGTAGTTGATCCATCCCTTGCTTCTTCTATAGTCAGGAAGCACTCATTCTTCCAAAGAGCTAAAGGTGAGCATATCTTGTCGAAACAGAAAAGACACAACAATAATATGGCTGTGGCTCAAAAAGATGTATCAACATGGCACCTGGATGGAACCAAACACTGAAACCTGCATAACCCTGGCTGTTTAATTTTGTATCCAAATGTTAAGCAGGGTTCCCCATGCTTCCCCTGAAAAGAAGGGAAACTCGCCTTAAATGGGCCAAGAAGGTGATGCTCAAAATCGCCAAAAGGGAACTATAGCTGGACCCCTGTCCCTTGGCCCGATCCCATCGAATTCCGCCGCAAGACTCGCGTCTGGCTTTGGCCCCTGCTAAAAGACGTGTACCCCAAAGACACGACACCCTTATTTAGGGGACAAAAAGACCCCAAAGACCCAACAGGGGTACAAAGACACCCTTGTTTAGGGGACCCCCATCTCCAAAAGTTTGGCTAACAAAGACCCGCCAGACCTCCCCAGCAGCCCGCGGAGAGCTCGCTCACTCGCCTCGCGCCTCGCTTGGAGCTGCAGGCGTTGCCAGGCTCCGCAGCCGGGCGCGCACGCCGCCCGGCGCGGCGAAAGCTTCGGGGCCCAGGCACATCAGGCCCTGCAAGGGGAGTCGGGGGGGGGGGGAGGTCGGGGGGCGAATTCCGAGCTGTATGGAGTTGGGGCTTCTGCAAGGATGAGGTTGGGCGGAGAACTGGCGGCAGTGATTACAACCTGAGCTGGGGGGGATGAGCTGATTCTGCAGGGATGAAGTTGGGCGGAGAACTGGCGGCAGAGATTACAACCTGAGTTGGGGGGGATGAGCTGATTCTGCAGGGATGAAGTTGGGTGGAGAACTGGCGGCAGTGATTACAACCTGTGGCCGCCTGTCCACGGTGCCCTGGAACCCAGTAGGTCCCTGTAAAAAAAAAAAAGCCTTCCAGGCACGTTGCCGTGGAACCCACCACAGGTCCCGTCCTTTTTTTTCTGGACCTTTCGGGAGGTTCCAGGTTAGTGAAACGGAACCGAGGGAACCACCTTCCCAACATGAAAAGGTCTGGTTATCCGCTATCAAGGTAACTGGGATCCACCGAAGGGCGGGGGGGTGGCCCTATTCCCCACATTTCGCGGGCGTTCTGGCGTTCTGACGGAAGGCGCCGGAATATGAAGTCGGCATCAAGCAGGTCGCACCCAGTAGGGGGGGGGGGGGGGAACGGAAACAAATGGCAGGGCCATGGGCACTGGCAGGGCCAGTGACCAAGAGAGACAAAGACCATGTCGTGGATCCCCCGCTCAAACCCCGAACAGATCGGGGACCGGCGCCTCGTAGTTGCCAGCCTCCGCCTCGGGCTGCTTTTCGGTGGGAGGGATGGAGGTATGAATGGTATGAGCATCATTTACATTCTCTGCCGCTTACTTGCTCAAAGGGCCTGGATATAAAAAAAGGTGATCACCTTCTGGGCCCTTTCCTAAAACTGGAGGCCAAATCCGAAACAAACCAAGAGGCCAGACCAGGCCGGCCCTGGGAAACTGAGGCCAAAGGCAAGATGGGGTCGTCTTAAAATGGGCCCCAGATCGATCCGGCCAGTTTCATGTTGGTCTCCCTTTGATTCAAGATGCCAAACTCGGCACCAGTTCAAAACAGGACAGGCCAATTGGAACACGCAGGCATCTCCGTTCGCCCCGGCGACCTGGCGCTCGCGTTGCGCCCCCCGGTTTCGCTCCCCTCCCCCCCCCCCTGCCCCTTTTTACGCCGCTGAGAAACACAAAAGAGCTTCTCGCAGCTAAATGTGTTTGAATACGAGATAAAACATGAGAGGACCCCTTTCAAAGGACTGTGAGCACGTGATTCAACCAACCCCCAGAGACGACCAAACCAAGATAGAAGACCAACGGACCCAGATTTGTCTTTGGAGGTTCGGAGTGGAAGTTCGGAGAAGCCTGGAAACCGGGGCTGGGAACTCAAATCCCAAATCGAGAGTGGCAAAAACGAAGATCTGTAAAATTATGAAAAGATATGATCTGAAACAAATGGGTGAACATCTGCTAAAATCACCGAACCCCCGCCCGACCAACCTCCACTAGGTCCTCCAGTAGAGAGGTTAGAATAAGTTGCCACCCACTTTTGTCTCTCTTTTAGTAGGTAGAAAAACCCTACTCCTCACCCAAAAAGGGTAAAAGGGCACTACTGAAAAGACCCAGACAAGCACAAACGGGCTTGTCTCCACAAAAAAGGACACCTCCAACAAGGTTTCGTTGCCCAAAAAAATTGAGAGAAAAGGGGCAATCAGCTGGACACGACCAACTCCTCCCGACCCACCTCACCGAAACAGGCGCCTCCGTGAGGCCGGGCAAACGGCCGCGGAAGTTCACCGCCATGGAGCACACCTCGCGGCCGGTCACCGGAGAGGCTGGGGACCGGTCCTGTCCCAAGCGCCACGCCTTAAATAGGTGACCAACTCACACAAAAGAAAGAAAGAAAGAAAGAAAGAAAGAAAGAAAGAAAGAAAGAAAGAAAGAAAGAAAGAAAGAAAGAAAGAAAGAAAGAAAGAAAGAAAGACAACACAGACACACAGACACACAGACACACAGACACACAGACACACAGACACACAGACACACAGACACACAGACACACAGACACACAGACACACAGACACACAGACACACAGACACACAGACACACAGACACACAGACACACAGACACACAGACACACAGACACACAGACACACAGACACACAGACACACAGACACAGAGACACAGAGACACAGAGACACACACACACACACATGTTGTTCATTTGTTGCTTGTTGGTCACCGCCCTAGGATCGTACCGCTACATGTTCTGGCATCTTTGCTCCTCACATTCTTATGCTCGCTGGACGAGCTTGCAAACCAGCCCCGAGACCAACCCTGAACCAACCCTAAACCAACCCCAATCCAGCCCTACACCAACCCTAAACCATCCCCAAACCAGCCCTAATCCCGAATCCCGATTCATAGCTCTAAAGGGTTCGTGGACCCCAAAATCTCCCCTGCCCTACCCCACATACCCCACGCCCCCAACCTACACTCCACACCGACCCATGCCCCACATACCCCACGTACCCCACATACCTCACATACCCCACATTCCCCACATTCCCCACATTCCCCACATTCCCCACACACCCCACATACCCCACATACCCCACTACACCCAGACCCACTCCATTTGGGGTCTACCCAGCTGCACACTTTAAGCCCACCCCTCCTGTGGCCCAGTTGAGGCCCAAGCGCGGGCACCCACAGCGTTGGCAAACATGGAGGTGAGAATGTCGTTCCTGGGTGGCCGATCAATCGGAGCGGCCAATGGTTGTGATTCAACAACAGTTGACCCACAGAAGCCTGTCATTTGCTGCCTGAGAATGATCTGGAGGTGGATTGCAAGTACAGCCTCTGAACCTGAGCCCTTCCAATCCTGCGTATCCTGCGTACCCGGGTCCGGGTGTCCTAAGCCTGGCAAGAAGTGATCCACCTTGCCATAGATATAACCTTGCGGAAATATAGATGGCCCTGGAAACTGAAACAAAACCATCTAAAGCAGTGCCATCTACTTTTAACCAATCTAACCTTAGAAGGACACCAAGCACTCCTTGGTTTCAACCCCTGCTGGAATCGTCGCATGAAATGCCTAGAAAGGCCTGCCTTCCTTTGCATCTCTGGATCAATCTGACAAAAAACATCCCTCCAAGAATCGAGCAAAAGGACAGCCATTTGAGTCGCCCAAATGAGCTCGCCATTGCGCTGGTTCCCTATCCACCCCCCCCCACCCCCCCATGCCCCGGGTCCCCAGAGCGATTGGGTTGTGCATCACAACTGCCAAAACACATCCCCTCCAGCTCCATGTTAACCTCAGAAAAAAAGAGTTGCAGAAGATCCCCTTATCCTCATATCTTGTTCCAAAAAACACAACCTCAACTTCAGGAAACGGATCTTGAGGTCACCTGACTCAACACAACTCGACGCGCGATCCGTTCCGAGAAGAAGAAAAGAAGAAGAAAAAAAGCGCCCAAGGCTCGTGGACACAAAGGCCGCCCCCTCCCGCGCCTGGCAAGGAGCCCAGGAGCCCGCGGGTGGCGGGATCCGGGTCCGGTGAAGCCTTCTGAAATTCCGAGAATATACTGGGCTCTTTGTTTGCCCATGATCAAAGTCACCCGCTGAGTGGTGGGTTTTTCGGGAAACAAGCCCCATTTGCGGACTTTGATAGCCCCCAGCAGCCAAAAGAATGACCCCCAGCAATGTCCAGGGAGCTGAGACTCCTTTTTCTTGGGGTAAGAACATGTCTCGAAACGCCACCTCTGCCCAACCCGAAAAGGGATCGGGGATCCCAGTCCCCGAAAACCTCGCGGCTCTGAAAGCTTCCCAGGAAGAAAGGCCCCAGGAACCCTACCCGGCCAAGATTCCCACAGCTCGCCCCCTTGACGCTGGGGGTTCATTTCTCTCAAAAATGCCTCACACCAAGCATCGCCTCTTCTTCTGGTTGTAGGGAACTGAATCATTGCCCTTGGCAAGGACAAGCACAAAAGGCTTTGTCTCGAAATTAGGGAACCCTCCAAAGAGGTTTCGTTGTTCACCTTTACACCAACCCCAAACGTCCAAGTACCCTCGAAAGATGTGCCTCTTCTTTTAGGGAACCCCCAAACTGGCGTTGGTTTTCCGGGTTTCCACCTTAAAGCCCGCCAAAGAAAACCCACGGCCCTTAGAAACTGGTCCAAATCTGGATGGAGTCAGAGGCTCTCTGACTCATCCATCCGCCTTGGCCTGCTTCACCTTCTCAGGGTCCACCAAGTACGCACGGCCTCGGGCACCGGGGCTGATGGGCTTGGTGGGTTTTGGTGGGCCCGAGCGATCCGGATGCGAAATCCTGGATTCGCTATGACCACTTAAGAAACCCAGGGTTTTGGATTTCGCTTCCCCGACGCTATTTACCGAGAACCCTTATGTCGTTTCAGTTCCAGGGATGGTAAAGTGGTGCAACATGGATTTCACCACAGAACAAAGCCCTAACCGAGGAAACACAGCCTGCGGCTACCGCGGATACCTGCGTGGTGGCTGGCTGCCCAACCCCCCCCCCCCCCCGCATCAGGCTCCCACACTTGGGCTTGCCAAAGAAGACCTGGCTAAGGGCGGAACATGGAGAACCAGCTGCAGGAACCACAAGGAGATGGCCCCAAATGTCTACCGAAAGAATGGATTCCCTATAGGCTTCATAGAAACATGGTTCACCCACTGAGAGAAAGCTTCCCTCGGGTGAGTGATTTCATTGGACGAGGGGTCATTTTTGGAGGAAATCATGGCCAGTTAAGTGTCCCTGATTGCGCAACTACCATGAGCATGAAACTTAGACAGAAATAACAGGAAATGTCGAGCAACCTCTCTTTTTTCAAGGGGCAGGTGGCAACTAGGTTCTTCGCGGCCCCAGACTGGGTCTTGCAAATCGGGGGCCAACCCTTCACCCACACCACGGGTACCAACTCCAACATGGGTACCACACCGAAGTTGGGGTCCATGGGTAGTTGGGTGTTGCGTGGGGGTTTCCACACTTGCCCGTGCCTTGCTCATGAGGCAGTTCAACACATACTGCGGGGAGTAGATGAACTCGTACTCCTTCCTCAGCTCTCGCGGGCCGAGGGCCGAGGGCTCGGTACGTCGTGTTTGGGTTGTTGGACCCTTCCGCGCCACACTCGAAGCAATGAAATAGCCTGGAATCCCTCTAAATTCTTGATTGCATTGCAAGCTTCTGAAAAAACACACACACACACACAAAGTGATCAAGTGTTTGGGGATCCCGTAGCTTCACCAACACACACACACACACACACACCTCCGCGCCACGCCCTGCCTTGGGGGTCCCAAATTCCTGCCGCTAAGGCGCCGCCCCAGCGCTTTGAGACGCCTTTCGTGGAACTCCAGCTTCCGGCAAGGGTTCAAAGCCACCACGGGCACCGAGCGGTTGGTGAGCATGTGGAAGAGCCGGTGATACGTGTACCTTGCTTCGCAAGCGAAGGGCGACGCCCTGGCATCGTTGGGCAACCGTTCCTTTTCATCCCTAGTTTCATCTTCCACTGGCTTTGCTAATTCAGAATTCAGAGACCCTGAACTAAAGCCACTGAGCGACGCAAAGGAAGTGGACGCAGAACTGGACTCACGGTGCCAAATTTCGGCTTGCTCGTTGGTGAGTCGGACCACATGTTATCATGAAAACTCCGCTTGGCAGCTTAGGGATATGGTTTCCCAGCAAAGTCTCAAAACTGGGCCAGCAAATCAAACATTGTTGCGGCGTTTTTGGCCAACGGCTCCGGATTTCACCGCCCACATCTCTGCGCCCTTGAAGGAGAAGGTTTGGCCAGCTTTGCCAAGTAGAACTTCGAACGGGCCTACTATGAACCAAGCGGCCCCACGAATCTGCATTTCTTCCGGACTGCGACTCATACCCCCCCCCCCCCGGCCCCCGCTCCCGCCCCCCAGCCCCTTTGGCCGTGCCATGGTCAAGACTCCGAATCTGGCATGGCTCCCCTGCCCCTTGAAATGGTTGCCACACATGTTCATCAGTTCCTTACCGCAAGCAAGGTGTGCTTTGCTTCTGGCACAGGCCATCCATTTCAAAACAGGTCACCGAGCTCAGCCGAATCGCCCGTCCGCAATGATGTGAGATAGCGACACGATGAGCGCGAATCGATCGCCTGCGAGCGGAGACTCGCAGGCGAAACCACGTGATAAACCCATGCCATGCGGGTGCATGCCACACTGACATCCTCATGTTCGTTCTCGCCCACAGATGCAATGCAAAGCGGCTTGGCAATACTACAGTGAAGGGGTGTGGACCGCAGCAGTGAATCCCTTCGTCCTTTGGTGGACATCGTTTTGGCGGGGATTCACGTCCAAACACTGTTGAGCTGCTTCCCGTGCCAAGGCCCGGACCAGCTTCACAGCACAGGGACACCCGAATCAAGGGCTCGCGGGGGTTCTGGAGGCAGTCCATGCCCGACCTGCCCAGGCTTCGGGGGGGCTTCGGCGAGACCTCACATGGATCTACACTCCTGCAAATTGACATGGAACCGGAAAAAAGAATAAGAAACAAAAGTTATTGGAGGAATCTCCCCTTGGGGACCTCCTTTTCTGAGTTTCATTTCAAGTTGCAGGGGAGTAGTTAAAAATGTTCCGAAACATCCAAACCATACCAACGTCACAAAAGGACCGGGGGCTAAAGCATCCCGCGCATGCCCAAGACAGCATCACCTCAAAATTCCGAAAGGGATGTCCCGTATCGCAAAATTCTGACCCAAAAAGCATTTTGCTCCGCAACCATGCTCATCCAGTAAGGGTGTGAGTCAGCCCAAACACAAATGTTGACACTGCAAATCTGGAGCCAGGAATGGAGAGATGACGTTTCTGAAATTCGCACCCCTCCGAAAACAGGAGATACCCCAAAAGACAGGTGGTCAAGGGCTCCTTGTGCAGAAGGACGTCCGAGGTGAAGCAATCTCCCTTTTTCTGTTCATGTTTTGTCCCGGGGGGGGTCCCTTTTGCGGGCTGGTATAGAAAATCAAGCGGAAAAACACAAATCTGAGGGAACCCTTGTGAGCCACTGTGAACCAAACCGGCCTCACTTCGGCTGGGGAGCCACTCACCTGCTGGCTGATGAGCTCGTAAGGCATGTCGGCGGTGATTTGGATCACGTCGGGCCTCGGAAAGCGCGAGGGATGCCATCTACCATGCTCGTGCAGAAATCCGATCAGTAGCTCCTGAACCGCTCCCTCTTTCAAAGCAAAATTGGGATGCCCCCAGCTCTGGAACTGCTCCCTTCCAACCACTAGCCATCCCAAAAGTCAAAGTACGCTCCGCCAAAATTCCGAGAGGGGTCCAATCGCACTGCCAAAATAAGGGCATGTCAAACCAGAGAGCCTTTAAACAATGATCTCGGCCAAACGGGCTGAGCCCCCTTTCACTTGATTGGTCATGTCCATGTCCCTTCATGGAAAAGTCGAAGCAGAAACCCCCTGCGCCCTGAGCTTCTCTCCAGTCACGAACCGCTCTCTTGAAACTAGCGCTAGGGTTTCCTCACCAGTAAGCTGAGACCGGAGAACAGGCCCACCCCATCCCTGCGCTTCCAAGCCCTGGCAAACAAAAATTGGCCCACAAAAACAAGCTCAGACCTCTCATGTGACTACACGATGAATGTAGATAGCAGAAGTCGCGTTGGGGAGGGGAGGATGACTGTATCCCAAAGCGTCTTCAAGCCAGGGCTGGCCTAGTTCCGGTTCCATGATTTGTCACTTATCCACAAGAATCGGGGGTTCAAATCCCCCAACCACTAATCCACTCCACCAATTAGGGGATACCTGAATTTGGGCTTGTGGCATTTGACGGGGACGCGCCCCCCCCAAACAAAAAAGCTCGGGTGATATCCCCAACAGCATGCGGAGCTCTTTTTAGTGCTCTCTTCTTAGTGCTCGCACCAACCCACAGCCCTTGCAGAAGCTCGTGGAACCCTGGTGGAACCCTGGTGGAACCCTCGTGGAACCTTACCTCAGGGCTGCCCCGGACCACCCCGGAGCCTGTCTGGGCTGAGACCCCAAAGCTTTCAGCTGTTGGGGAACAAAGTGACGCGCACGAAAAATATGTTCCTCATTGCTTCCCTTCAAACCAACCTGGAAAGCGTACCCTCAAAGAACAACCCCGCACACAACAGATGCATATATATATATATATATACACTTCCCTTGCTTGATATAGAGTTGACACCTTCTTGGTTGCTGCTGCCCCCCCTGCGAAAAGTAAAACCCCTGTGATTTCCCAAGAAGAGTCTAAAAGATCCGTGTAGCAGTCAAGCCTTCCACTAGAAGAGAGGGAAGGTGGGCCCTGGGGTGGGGGGGGGGGGGTGCTGAGGCCCCCAGCCCCAGGAGCTGCAAGTGCCGCTCGGCATCGGCGTCACACCCGAAGCTGAGGTACACCGCCTGACAGACGAGCCGACACGTCAGTCTCGGTCCGTTTTGGTTGGACACCACTGGGATCGATCCCCATTTTGGGGTAGGTGAATTCACAACCCTATTTTTTTTATTTACGCTTGATGTTTCTTGACCCCTGGCCAAGTGGCTGTGGCTGTCAAAAATATGGTAACCCCAAAGTGGGTTGCCCTGGTAAATGGAAACAAGGACTCAAACCTGCGGTCCCATTCCTGGTGGTTTAACTTTGACCCATACCCAGATGGCCCTGGTATTTGATTGAACCACCGGTAAACCAGGAATCGCCCTCTACGTTTAAACAAAATCAACCAAAAAAGGACACCTATCAGAGCCGAGCTGAGCGCATCGCCCACCTGGCTGGCCTGTCTTTTTTGGGGGAAGTAGTACCCCTCCCCAAAGCTCCAGTTGTTTGTTCCCAAAACAGAAAAAGGAACTGCATTTCAGGATGGGGGCAAATCAAGGCTAGATAGTTTTTCAAGTACACTCCCACCCTTTTCACTGCCGGAACCTGACGTTCGGGACAAAATGTCCCTTTCAAAGGAAAATGTTTCAAACCAGGACCCCCTGAACGTCAGGTTCCATGTTCATCGGTGGGAGGTGCCCGTTTTCGGTGGGCTTTAACGTGAAACCACATGGAAAGCGGATGACTTCTTTTGGGGCGGGCACGCCACACCCAGCTCGGAAAAATGCGGAGCCCGAAGGAAAACAAGAATGAGCACGGGACGGTGGGAGTGAACATGCTTCCATCGAAGACAAGGAACACGCCTGAGTCATACTCAAAACCCAGTATGAAAAATGGTCTATGTATGGTTGGGAGTATCCTTTACAAATGTTCATCTACCCGGGTTTTGATTGTGGCTCACTGGTTTTCTGCTCACCTCGCCTGCATCACGTGCTTTGGCCATGGGTGTGGTCGTCAGCCCCGTGCGATTCTCCGAACTGAGCACTGGAACTCCGTCGAGGTGTCTGCCCCTTGGGCGTGGTTGTCAAAAATAGGTACCCAAGATGGGTTGCCCTGGCAAAGGACTAAAACCTGCGGTCCATATCCCGGTCTAATTTTTTCCACACCCAGTTGGTGGTTGAAGCAAAGAGCAAAAGGCTAAAGGTATCTAGGCTACTGAAACAGAGAACGCTGAAGAAGCCAGTAGCCCCCCCAAACACATCCACTCAGACTCAGAGGGTAGAACCGAAGGATGGATGTTTGGCCTCATCCATGCCTGTCCTATTCCGCCCCAAACCAACCAACCCGACCCTCGGGGCGGAGGAAAAAACACACACCCCCAAAAAAAAGGCCCAACCCTCATTTCGGCCTTAAACTTGGCCAAACCGAATCCCCCCAAGCTTCTCGGCCTCGCTCTTCCGCACGAGGCGGCCCCCGAGCCAGGGGTTCGCCGCCAGCAGCCGGGCCAGGCGATCCCGCAGCCAAGTGATCGGTAGCTCGCCCCGGCAGAAGCTCACCTGAGCCACAAATCATTTGTATCCAGAGAGTCCCAGCATGCGACTTGGGGTGCCCTGAAAGAGCAATTCCGCGTCATGGGCAGACGCCATGAACGACCTGTCCATCAACATCACTGGCCTTGTGCCTGCTGCGGCTCGCACGCTCAAAGCGGGATGCTACAGTCCCGGAATTTATGAAGGAGTTTTCATTGGTTCAGATGATGAATCGACATGGATTGTGATTACCTAAATTCTGCGTGTTGGCCACATGAGCCACGGGCTCAACACCGATTCGGGTAGATGGAGGTTAAGGGACAATCCCCTTGCCAGAAATCGTTGCGAACATCCGCCTTCTTCATTCTTTACAACCGGATTTTGATATGTGACTCACCTCAGGCGGCATAGGTCGGTCGCAAACCGACCCGGCAGATGCAGTCCCACTGACAATTGCATGGCCCGTTTTCCACTTAACCTAAGTCCTCCAGAAGTAGGGATTGGAATAAGGGTACCCGATTCTTCTTCTGTAGTCTATTTTGGTAGGGGAACCCTCCAAAAGGGCACTGCTGGGGGACCTAGTAGCGCTCCGGCGACGTGGTTTTGCAGAAGAAAAGGATCTGCCCAGAACCCATGGGCAGAAAATGAGAAAAAGGCGGCAAAGCACCCATTTACGGCCGGGGGGTTTCCCTTGACCGGTACCGTCCAAAACTCACCTGAGGCGGAGGTCAAAACCCATCGCTACCCTCCAACACTCGCTTCTGATCGAGTGGATTGGCCGAAAAAAGTCAACTGGAACTCGTTCTATCCACCAAAAGTGGTCTAAACCCAAAAAGCAGAGTCTCCAGATTTTTCAGGAAGTGCGGTAGCAAACATAGAAGTGGACAACGCCTTCGGGACCCAAAAGAAAAGTAGGTGTCCAAACCCCCCCTTCAGCTTCTATGGTTGTTGGAGGGAGGGTATTAATATAGTGCACCCAGAACCGTGTAAAGAATCCACACGGCGGCGAAGGCACCCATTTATAAAGTTGATGGTTGGCCATCCCTTAGCAATCTTCATCCTAACCAAGACCAGCCTCCGGGCCAAACCCATCTGCGAGAAGTCATAATGCTGACTGTTGCTGCCAGTGGGTGCGTCTTTTCTAAGGGTACCCTTTTTGCGG
The DNA here is from genome assembly GCA_963377175.1 of Effrenium voratum. Classification (NCBI taxonomy): domain Eukaryota; class Dinophyceae; order Suessiales; family Symbiodiniaceae; genus Effrenium; species Effrenium voratum. The sequence continues at coordinate 121,458 of CAUJNA010002835.1, read as the reverse complement.
GCGTGTTGAGGGGAAACCAAAGGGAAACCACATATTTGTGGGGTCCCTAAATAAAAAGAAAAGACAAACCCAAATGGAGGTTTTTTGACAATCCCCATAAAAGCAGGCAGAATCTGAGTCTCTCACCTGAGTGGTGCTCAAACCCTTGTCGGGGTCTACCCAACCGTGTACAGAGTCAAGAAAGGGACTCACACCCTACCCTGCATCTGCCCGGGTTTTGATTTGTGGCTCACGTGATGAAGCTGGTCATGAGTACTTAAGTTGTAAACTGTCGAAAGAAATCCCATACCCTTTGAATTGTCCTTTTGGTAAGAAATGATGGGTGCTTTCGCACCCAGCAAAGGTTCAGGTAGGGCCTCACTGAAATACACAGACAGCATGATTGTCCTGCCACCTGCGCGAACCCTGCAGTGACCCTCATGAAACCCTTGTTTTTATCTTTGGTTGAAAGGGTTGCCATTGTGAAATGTGGTGCTTCAGGGTGAGATAAAACCTTTTTTCGCCCCAATCAACCTGAAGCACCTGAAGCGTTTTCGCGTTTTCGCCCCGAGGGGTGCATGACCCGCTCTCCTCTCTGACACCACCCAGCCGGTGGTGATCCAGTTGTCATCCTGGGCTTCTGCCAAGAAAATTCGTCTGGAGCTCCAATGGAAGTGGAGCTCCAAGACATGCCCACTTGTGTGCTTGGTCTTTCTGAGATCTTTCGTTCAAAAAAAAATAAGCTCAGGTGATATGCCCAACAGCATGCGGTCTGTTTTTAGTGCTCGCACCACCCCGCAGCCCTCGCAGAACCTCGTGGAACCCTCGTGGAACCCTGCTGGAACCCTGGTGGAACCCTCGTGGAACCTTACCTCATGGCCGCCCCGGACCACCCCGCAGCCTATCTGGGCTGAGACCCCAAAGCTTTTCAGCTGTTGGGGAAAAACGAAGCAAGGAAAAGAAGGGGGAAAAAATCAGGTGCCCCACTTAATTGATGTGGACCGGGTATGGGATGGGGGCTGACTTGAGCAGACTACTAGCGAATACACACCGGGCATAAGGAATTTTGACAGGAACCGTTCATTGCAAAATCTAGATTGTGCAGAATATGGCTATGGGTCAAAACCCCGTACCCCCAGTGAACATCCCAATCCCCACTAAAATAGACTAAAATGGGTGAATTCACCTACCCCAAAATGGCACCATTGGCTTCGACCCACAGCCATATGGTGACCGACTCCTCTTACTTAGACACCCGCAAAAAGTTGGCTCCCTGCACTCAGAATGGCTCAGGCCAAACAGTTGAATCGGTCGCAGAGTCAGGCCCCCCGAGGGGCCACAAATGTCACTTGGGCTTGTCTCTTTTTTTGAAGGAAGCCTGGAAGATACCTCAATAAAAAAACTAGACCACGGTTGGCCCGAAAGCAAAACATCGCAAGCGAGGTCGGCCCAACGCTGCATCCCTACACGAAGCATTTGTGAAGCAAGCGCGAGACAGCACCAGGCAAGGTGCTCTGCGCAAACTGGTCGGTGCAAGTTGGTCTGCGCAAGTTGCTCTACGCAAGTTGCACTGTGCAAGTTGCTCTGCGCAAGTTGCTCCGCGCAAGTTGCTCCGGCAAGTTGGTCCCTGCAAGTGGCTCCCTGCAAGTTGCTCTGTGCAAATTGCGCTCCCTGCAAGTTGCTCTGTGCAAGCTGCTCTGTGCAAGTTGCTCTGTGCAAGTTGCTCTGCGTAAGTTGCTCTGCGCAAGTTGCTCTAGGCAAGGCGCTCTGCGCAAACTGGTCGGTGCAAGTTGGTCTGCGCAAGTTGCTCTGTGCAACTTGCTCTGCGCAAGTTGCTCTGCGCAAGTTGCTTTAAAATGCAAGTTGCATCTTGCGACGCCCGCCCGCGGACCAGGGAGGAATCGAACCCGCGACCCGCCGGTTCCGGGAGCAGGCCACGAGACAACTCCCGAGGACCAGTTCGAAAAGTCGCAAAAAACCTCGAGTTTTTGCACCTCGACCACGTCGAATTTTTGCACCTCGACCACGCCGATGCCCGCAGACGGTTGCGCGGGCACCGCAGAAATCGCAAAAAAAAACAATGGGTTTTTGCACCTCGACCACGCCGATGCCCGCAGAGGGTTGCGCGGGCACCGCAGAAATCGCAAAAAAAACAATGGGTTTTTGCACCTCGACCACGCCGATCCCCGCAGAGGGTTGCGCGAGCACCGCAGAAATCGCAAAAAACCATGGGTTTTTGCACCTCGACCACGCCGATCCCCGCAGAGGGTCGCGCGGGCATGTTGGAAATCGCAAAAAAACCATGGGTTTTTGCACCTCGACCACGCCGATCCCCGCAGAGGGTCGCGCGGGCATGTTGAAATCGCAAAAAACCATGGGTTTTTGCACCTCGACCACGCCGATCCCCGCAGAGGGTCGATTTTCGTGCAGTGTCGTCGGCACTACCCCGCCGCCCTAAGAAGAGATTTTAACTCCTCGCAAGTCAATTGCACTTGACTCCTTGCACTTGCAACTTGCACTTGACTCCTTGCTTGTTTCAAGGAGTCATTGCAAGGAGTCATTGCAAGGAGTCATTGCAAGGAGTCATTGCAAGGAGTCATGGCAAGGAGTCATTGCAAGGAGTCATTGCAAGGAGTCATTGCAAGGAGTCATTGCAAGGAGTCATGAGAGCCATTGCAAGTTGCAAGGAGCCAAGTGCATGGAGTCAAGTGCAAGTCGCAAGTGCACGGAGTTAAGTGCAAGTTGCCAAGTGCAAGGAGCCAAGTGCAAGGAGCCAAGTGCATGGAGTCAAGTGCAAGTTGCAAGTGCATGGAGTCAAGTGCAAGTTGCAAGTGCAAGGAGTCAAGTGCAAGTTGCAAGTGCAAGGAGTCAAGTGCAAGTTGCAATCCTTGCCATGACTCCTTGCAATGACTCCTTGCAATGACTCCTTGCAATGACTCCTTGCAATGACTCCTTGCAATGACTCCTTGCAATGACTCCTTGCAATGACTCCTTGCAATGACTCCTTGCAATGACTCCTTGCAATGACTCCTTGCATGATGACTCCTTGCAATGACTCCTTGCAATGACTCCTTGCAATGACTCCTTGCAATGACTCCTTGCAGTGACTCCTTGCAATGACTCCTTGCAATGACAATGACTCCTTGCAATGACTCCTTGCAATGACTCCTTGCAATGACTCCCTGCACTGACTTTCATGATGATGATTCCTTGCAATGACACCTTGTAATGACTCTCATGAGAACAACTCAAGTGAACCCAGCGGAAGAACCCTTCGCCATGCTTTCGGGAAAAAAGCAAAAACAAGAAGGGTAGCCCTGTTTCTGGCCTTCCCAAATCTTCCCCAAGGTACTGATTCCAAGGTGTTGCTTTGGTGTTGCTTCACGCGACGGATCCGTGCGGCGCTTTCGGGGCCCGTGCGGTGGTCATGCCCCGCAAGAGGAGGAAGATCCAGCTGCCCTCCTCATCCAGCAGTCGGACCTCCTTTGCCTGCCGAACCACAAAGGAACCAGTAGGTTAAGCTTCTGTCTAGCGGGGTTGGAACGGTGGCTCGAGAACATCCCACCAGCACAAAATGAGTCACTTCTCCGACTGCTGGATATTGCCCTCAGCAGAAAAAAGCCCAGTGCCCCGCCTCAGCCTTCGCGTTTGGCCGGGCTGGAGACACGCCTGGCGCGTTTGCGGCCGGGAAACGGCCGAAGCCGCCCGCTTGGGCCGAAGAGAGTGGACGTTGTGAACTCGGCAGTGACCATTGCACATGTGCACAACTCAAAGCTGGCTGCAACTCAAGCCAGGCGAAATTTGTCTGCCCCTCTCGGAAACTGAAGCACCAGGCAGCCCCATCTCGGCGTTTTATTCGGCTCGCGGGACTGACTTCAGCTTCAGGCGTTCAGCCCCAAACCCCACGGGCCGCTGAAGAAATCCAAAGCGCACGAGCCTCCCAGGAAGAGGTCCGGAAGGGACCCAAGCAGCAGGGCATTGAGAAGCCTGAGTGCGATGAGACGGGCTTCGGTCGAATGCAATTCCCAAGGTACTTCCATGGAATTCCCCCTGCGGGTCATCTCCCCAGTCCCGGGCCTCGGGGGATATAGTTCAACAGGTCCTCCTTGAGGAAAGCAAAGGCCCACCAAAGGGAACAAGACAACAGGCCGACACGGACCTCGCGTCGAAACCAAAACCAAGACCTTCCATTGGAAGTTCAGGGGCTCCCCTTTGCTTGCAAATCGGGAGTAAGTAACGAGAGCTGCCAGCAGCCAGGGCCATCCATGTGCAAGCAAACAAACTTCCGAATTGAAAATCAAGAGTCCCTCCCTCATATCTATCCCAGACAATTTCACAAGGAATCATTGGCATTACCAACCCAAAATCCAAAAAGAAAACAAGTACAGGCTCCCCTCAAATGGAGCACCCCTAGTACTAAAAACCCGTCGGCTCCTCCTGGACCAACCAGCGCACTTTGCGCCGAGGCGCGCGCGCAGGGCGCACCGGGCCCCGCGCCTCATCCCGCCGCGCGCTGCGCTGACACCATGCGCCCAGCGCCGCGCGCGAGGGCTCACGGGCGCGAGAGAATCCTAGGCGCCTCGAGGCCTCAACCCTGGAGCCGAAAGGAAGGCGCGGGTCAGGTGTGTCCCCGCTGTTTTGAGCGGTACTCAGAAAAGCCTATGAGGGTTCCCCTATGAAATAGGGGAAGCCTCATCTTTCTGACACATAGCCAGCTGACAATTGCGAGCCCGAAGATGTGTGCATCCCAGGGGCCAAGTCGAAACAAGATGCCCACATGCCACGACCTTGAACCACTTCGAGCTGCCCAGCGGCCGAATGCTAGCTGCCCAGCGAGCAGAAAACAGAAGCACGCAAGATTTCAGGTTCCTATCTTGTTGGAAGTTTCATCCCCCCGGGTAGAGAACACCCCACAGAAACGAGGTTAACAGAAGGAGGCAGAGAACTGACAGTGGGTAAAAGCTAGGGCCACACACAAAATTGCGTTGCCCTGGCAAAATGGCGTTGCCCTGTGAAACGGGTTGCCAAGGACACGAAGATTCCCGCGGTCCTTCCCCCGACTGGACCGCTCGGTTTCCTCGGCTTGCTGAGCTTGGCGCGATCACCAGCGAGGAGCTCCGGGAGATGCCCTTGGCGCAGTAGCAGAAGACCTCCGGACGGCGGAGCTCGGGGCGGAGAAAGCTCGCGGGGAAGGGGATGGGGGGGACGCGGACGCGGACGGGGGAGGGGGGGCTCCATGGGCGCCGCCCACCAACAAAAAATACACCAGAAGCTAGAAGCCCTATCGCTTTCAGCTGTCTGGGGAAAGATACACTGAAGGAAGGTGGTGGCAAAATAGACCGGTGCTCCATGATGCAGGGCGGGGCATCTTTATATACCCAGCCGAAACTGCGATGATACACGGGTCTCTGTCAAGCATGTGGCTTGATTGGCCTTTCTAAATGGGTATGTATCACCCTAACAACCCCCATTGGGAACCCGAAGAAAAGGCAAACCTCAAAAATTGGTAGCAAGTTTAGTGCTCAGAGGTCCCAAATGCAACCCCCGAAATTCGTGGCCGAGTTCAGTTATCTCCATGCCATCTCCCGCATTCCAAACAAATGCCAGGGATGTTCTACCCAGAACAAAACAGGCCTCGGAAACCTGCGAAAGAAACCAAGCTGGGTGGGCGTGTCTCTTTCTTGAGGGCTCCGTCTTGTGGTCGAAAAAGGAAAATAATGCCATGTTGGGGAGTCTGATTCCTTTTATTCAAAAAAGCGGCGAGAGAAGGCACCGATTCCTTTAAAAGAAAAAAAGTGGCGAGAGAAGGCACTGACTCCTTAAAAAACAAAAGTGGCGAGAGCAGGCACTGATTCCTTAACAAAAAAGAAAAATGGTGCTGATTTCCTTTATCAAAAACAAAGTGGCGAGAGAGGGCACTCATTCCTTAAAAAAAGAAAAAAAGAGTGGCGAGAGAATGCACTCATTTCTTAAAAAAGAATAACAAGTGGCGAGAGAGGGCCACTCATTCCTTTGGGAAAAACAAGTTTCGAGAGAAGGCACTCATTCCTTTAAAAAAAAAAAAAAAAAAAAAAAAGTGGCGAGAGAAGGCAATCATTCCTTTAAAAAAAAAGGTGGCGAGAGAAGGCACTCATTCCTTTATTGGAAAAAAAAAACGTGGCGAGAGAGGGCACTCATTTCTTAGGGGGAAAAAGTTGAGAGAAGGCACTCATTCCTTTAAAAAACAAAGTGGCGAGAGAAGGCAATCATTCCTTTGATTAAAAAGAAAAAATGGCGAGAGAAGGCACTCATTCTTTTAAAACAAAATGGCGAGAAAAGGCACTCATTCCTTACAAACCAAAAAAAACAGTGGCGAGAGAAGGCCCTCATTCCAAAAAAAACGGGGAAAACAAGAAAACAAAAACAAGTGGCGAGAGAAGGCACTCATTCCTAAAAAAAGATGGCGAGAGAAGGCACTGATTCTTTTATTTCCAAGAAAGTGGCGAGAGAAGGCACTGATTCCTTTGTTAGAGAGGGCACTCATTTCTTAGGGGCAAAAAAAAGTTTCAAGAGAAGGCACTCATTCCTTTAAAAAACAAAAGACAGTGGCGAGAGAAGGCCATAATTACTTTTAAAAAAAAGAGTGGCGAGAGAAGGCACTCATTCCTTTAAACAAAAACAAGTTAAAAATACAAAATAAAAGGTGCCAAGAGAAGGCACTCATTCCTTTTTAAAAAAAATGCGAGAGAAGGCACTGAATCCTTGAAAAAAAAAAACGAGAGAAGGCACTATCGCCGAAGATCATCCTTGCCAGGTCAGACAGGTCTGCCAACACGGCGGGGAATCAGCCCAATCAGCGGCACGAAAAAATTGCGGCAGCCATCAAACTGAATCAGTCTTGCCCATAGGTGGCCTTTGGAAAAATAGATGGCCCGGGTAAATGGAATCAAGCCCATCTAAACCAGTGCCATCTATTTCTAGCCAAGCTTATCTAAGAAGGGCACCGATGGTCTTTGCATGTGCTCAGGCCGCTGCCTTCGGATTCAGACCTTAAAATGGCACAAAGAAAACAAGGCATGCATCCAGAGGTCAAGCGCTCCATGCCTTCTACAGGAAATCAGAACAAGAAATGATCAAAACGTATCACAGCGCTCAGAGGAAGGAAACTCATTTCCGCAAAGAACAACAGAGATTGTAACACTGCAAGCAAGAATGCTGGAGAAACCTTGTGGACGATGCTCTGTCCTTCAACATTTACTCCATACGCCGAAGCTCTGTCGGGTTTCCACCAAAAAAGTGTCATAACAGTGATTTGTCGAACACAAACTGATCGAGACGATGTTCTTCTCTAGTCCCGAGAATTCGTGGTTCTATTAACTAACATCAACTTGACATGCATCCGGTTTCGAACAAGTCACGGCACATCTCGCCGGAGCCTTGGACTACTTGCCCCGATCCCCGAGCCGAAGCCGGCCTTACCGCCTTTGGATCTCGCCTGCGCAAGGGAAGCTCGAGCTCTCCTGTCTAACATGGAACCCAACACAGGTTTCCTTTCAGGACGAGCCTCTTGGACCCCGAAACGTCAGGTAGGGCCCGATGGGAGGGCAAGCTGCAATCTGTTCCTCTAAGCAAAATGACATGCCCAGGCAAGTGCTCGACGAGTGCACCAAAAACCCGCACCACGTACCTCAACGCATGTGCGCACTTCTGGTTCGAAGCACCCGAGAGCGCACCTTTCGCTGCGCGAGCCACCACGATCAGAACTCCGGTGGCTAAAATGAGTGAGTCGGGGCTTCCGCGCAAAACTCGATCCGGAGGCCTCAAAATCCATCAATCAATCCGGGCCATTGCGGGATAGGCAACGCATCTGCCGCCTAGCGCCAAGCAGCCCGAAGTGGAAACCATGAGATATCGCGTTCTCAGCAATTCGCGGCCGCATACTCCAGGCCCTTGTCGATCTCCTTCTTCAGCTGGTCCATGGCCTGTGGCTGCCGATCAGGTTTTTATTGTTATTCTTTTTGAGGCTCGGGGGGCTCCCTTTGGTTGGTTAAAGGAAAAGCGTTGCGCTCCATTTTCGGGGGTCTCCTAAAACAACACACACACACACACCAAAGCAAAAACAAGAAAACGCTTGTCACCCGGGCGAGGTCGCCATTTGTATATCCGACATGGGACATGGGATCAGAAATGGATCCCAAACATCGGCAACATTCTACAAGAGGATTCGCTCAAATTATATGTGGAAGATCAATGGATGTGGCACTGGAAAGGCATGTTCTGGCGTGTCACCGCATCTAATAGTGCTCTATCTAGACTTAGCTCAAGAATTGTGTGGTGTTATTGCTTTTTGGCTTCTTCAAAAAACAAAATGACCCTCAAACCACCCCTGCCCTCATATGCCGCCCCATCCCAAAAAAAAAGAACGGGACAAACCACAAGAACCTCAACCCCACCCTCCCCACCCCACCCCACCCCACCCAGCCCCGCCTCCTTGAGCCTCTCCTGCTCGTAGCTGTTCAAGCTCCCGATGTCGTGGATCTTCTCCACGCCCTTGGGGCCGAAGGTCACCTCGCGCGGGGAAGAAAACAAAACGGGAGAATGGCATGTCCAAACAAAAACATGGAGGATACTAAGACAAAAACAAAACCATCTAAGGCGAGAAAAACCGTCCCCGAGTTGGTTTCCTTTAAGGGAAGCCCTAAACAGTTCATTCCCAACACCCGGGCTCGGTCATATCCTACTGAGCACCAGCAAGATAAGCGCAGGTTGTATCCCCAACAGTCCCGGAAACCCTGGAACCAAATCTCCTTTTGAACCCTCCCAAGCTGCCCCAAACCCCGGAGCCGATCTGGGCAAAGACCCCAAAGCAAAGCTGAAAGAGCTGTCGGGCAAAACCATGCCCAAACTCTAAAGGAAAACATAGATTTTATGATTGAAACCAAGCAACCAGTGGAACCACCTAAAAGGCCACCTGTGGTCAAACGCGAACCCAAAAAAAGACGCGTGGGTGTCTCCTCGGACAAAAGCCCTTTCAAGAAATGAAGGGACTTGGGTTGAGAAAAAAAATACGACTTCGCGACTGATCCACATGCAGCAGGCCAAACAACTGAAAGGAAAAAGAAGAAACAAACGAAGGCCCCTGCAGAAAAAGAAAAAGAAAGAGCGTGGGTTAATTTACAACAGGGCCTTCTTTTCAATAAAGGCCCTCAAAACTGCGAAAGCCGAAGTTGGATGCTCGTTGCTTTTGTTTCCCCCGCAAATGTGGGCGAGGGCTCCTTTTGGTTGCGCGTTTCAACCATCCACTATGAAAAACGCCCATGTGGATGTGTGTGTGTGTGCATGCTATTGCTTAGAATACCCGAAACTGGGGTGTCTTCTTCAAACCAACCATGGCAAATCGGGCGCTCAGTGAGTGAAACCAGCGCGCTGATCTGGGATGATGTTTCACCAACCTGAAACAAGTCCCCTAAGAAGGAGAACCTCATCATGGGTGCAAATCCACCGGTGAGATGCATCCTCACGCCGGTGAACCCTTTGAACACTCTCCAGAATCCTGGCAGTAGAGCATGCTGAGAAAAGCAACTTAGGCCTTTGTCAGACGAACACGCACGCCTTTCCCATGGATGTTTTTCCTTAACCCGAAAAGGCGCCCCAGGTGAAATGCATCCCCGACGTCCAGCTGACATCTTTGTGATCCCAAGCGTTGTGGGCCATCAAAGTCCTCTCTTCGGGGGTCTCCATGGGTTCTCCAATATTGAAACGTCATAACCAATCACTTGTTGGACATGCAACCAAAAGTAATGCGTCCATTTACTTTGAACAATAGTTCAAACCGTTGGTATTCATAGAAACTCATGTGCAGCATCTGACTTGCAGGTTGTCATTTGCATTTTGCGGTGGGGGGAGGGGAGGTACATGCAGATTTCTCCCAATTCAGACCCCCCCGTTTCCAGGGGGTGTCCCCCGCCCATCCGGCTTGGGCTATCCTTCGGAGCCCCTCGCAAGGAGTGAGAGACACTCGGCACGCCAGCTGGGGATGGGGGCAGTGGTGGGGGGAGGGCGGGCTAAAGGCTTCAAAGACATGAGAAGCCGCTCGTCTTCGGGAAAGCCCTCCACCTGCACCATCTGCGGTGACGAAAAATGGGCCAAAGGGGACAAATGCAAAAGGCAACTCGCTTTGAAGTGAGCTAAACTCTGCCAGGTTACACCGACATGGCACTTGTCAACAGGTTCCTGACCTGTTGGAAGCTCAAAATCTTCTCAAAGGGAAGGGAGACAATGCACTCGACAACAAAGGGGGTTCGATGATATCTTTCAGGCCAAAAGCAATTTACCCTCCCACGCATCAACCTGGAACCGACAAAGAAAATGGTCCAAACCCGGGACCCCCAGAAAATTCCCCAGGTGCAAGGAGAGGTGCTGGTGGGATTTGTTGCATTCAATCCGGCCACGTTCTTCAGATGGGCATGAATTTTAACCAGGGAAATGTCTGGTGGACATCGAAATTCGGCGGGGGTTTTATGTCCACCAACCACTTTCCAGGGGGTTCCAGCTTTCCGGGGACCCCCCAAAAAACTCCTCAGGTATCATGTGTTCATTGTTGGGAGGGTATTGGTGGTGTTTCCACTAAAAAACTGGCCACTTTCTTCGGATGGCCATGGGTCAAAACCCCGTACCCCCAGTGAACATCCCAATCCAACCACTAAAGTAGATGGGTGGTGAATTCACCTACCACCCAACATGGGATCCCAAAACGGTTTTGACAACCGCCAGATCGGCGCCTTGGAGGAGAAGTAGGGCAGCTCCGTGACCGTGGAGGCGGTGTAGGCGCACTCCACCGTGGGTGTGCCGGCCAGCCCGGCGAGAACCTCTTGGAGGCTGGGAGGGTGCTGGGAGGGTGCTGGGAGGCGGGGGCTGCGGCCGTTGGGTTAATGGTTTAGAGGGAAACAGACATGGCTGTGGCTGAAAAATGGGGAGTCCAAAATGGAACCATGGCAAAAAAGGTAGACTAAATCCTGCGTAACCCCAGCTGTTTCATTTTGAGCCACACCCAAATGAATGGAAGTCCAGAAGATACCAAAATGGCACCCTGCTAAATGGAACCAAAGACTAAAACCTGCGTGCTGCCCTAGCTCTTGAATTTTTGAGCCACACCCGAGCAAATGTCATTTGGTGTCCCGTCGCTCACCTTGTCAGAAGATCATTTTGGTAGCAAACAAAAACTTGCTGGCGCAAAATCGGTAAGGAATGAGAAATGGAATGAACCCAGGCTTCGGTCCCCTAGGAAACCACCACTTGGATGGTTTTTGCTTGGGTCGCTCCATGTCTCATTCCCCTGCTGAGCACCAGCAAGATGAAAGGAATCCTCACAAAAACAAAAAACAAAGAAAGAAGCGAGCGCGTCCATTCAACCAAGGCTTCCTTGCATGCCTTCAAGGGTGACTTGTCGATCGAGACCTCGGAGTCATGTCGCCGTGAAGCCTTGAAGCCTTGACTTGTTTGGAAAGCGGATCGGGTCTGTTGGTCTAAACGGAAAGAGTGAAAAGAGAGAAAACAATGGGAAACCAAATTCAAACCAAATCGGAATTGGAACCAAATTAGAAACCAAGGATTCAAGGGAACACCAACAAACCGACTGCTTTTGATTGTTCTCGAACCCACAAAGAACCGGCCCAGGTAAGTCCACGACAGCCACGCAGAGCCGCTCTATTTGGAGCACTACCTACCCATGGTGATTTTTTCGCGCGCGCCAATCTACGGGGACCCACTCAACGAGTTTGGAGTTCCGGCTGACAAAGGCGCGTAGGCTACAACTGAGGCTTCCGGAACCAGTCGGTGGACGGTGGCTTGCTTCCGCGTTGCCGGTCTAGCAGTTGAAGCTCTCATGCTAAGCAAACGCCAGGGGTCTGAAGAACTGCACTGCAAAGGACTCAACGCTTCATATCTCCCAGGTCACGCAGTCACAAACGCATGGTCTGTACATGGGTGTGGGTTTTTGGGGGGGGACCCCAAATGGTCCTTCCCTTTGCCCTTTAAATCCATTAAAGGAACCCGGAAAAAATACACCCATACTCCAAGAGGGAGCTCAACAAAAACAGAACATACGTTGAATCTTGAAACATCAAAAAAAGTTCTTCATCACTGTCCTTTGATTCCCCGACATGGGAATGGTTTCCTGGTTCCTTGTGTTCAAGCAATTTGGTTTGGGCACCGAGCCTCGAAAGAACCGGCAAGCCCCATATGGGTGCATTTGCTCCAAACAAGTAATGCTTTGCATGTCCAGAACCACCTGTGAGGTTCCCTAGGAATCAACAGCAACCATTGTCAGTCAGGATCTGTACCAAGTTGGCTAACATGACCGACAAAAGGGGCCTCTTTAAAACATGGCCCATCTATGAACCGCGCTTTCTGCTTTGCCCGTCCGGCCTTGTTTCCGAACCGGGCTCCCGAGTAGGCCATGGACAGGGTGGCGCTGCCCTTGCCAGCCTTGGCCTCAACCACCTGAAGGCCCGAAGGCGGCAAGGGCTCCGAGAAACGGGGCAAAACGGGGCGGGGGGGGGGGTGGCTCGGAAGTTGGCCGCGGAGTCAGGGTCTTCGTTTTCTCGCTTGGTTTGGCGAAGTTACGGCTCGTGTTACCCCCAAGAGTCATGTGGACGATTGGCGTGCTTTGGAATTGACTTTTGAAAGGGTAGAAAGGTGGCTCAGCATGGTAGGCGTTGGGATGTGAAGGTTTCCTGTGGGAAACATATCACGGTTCGTTAGGTCCACACGTTTTGCGCACGTCCCGTGTTTGTTTTGAGATCGCTAGGAGGTGTTTATCGGCTGTGAGGTGATGAATTGTTCTCTCCCTCACAACCAACAGACCTGGAAACAAAGAGTAGTCGCCTTTGGGAACCCTGACTAAACATGGTCAAAAGGTCGGCTTTGGACAGGTAAGTTCTGGCTCATCCCGGTTGTGAGGGGCTTGTTCTGTGGCCGAAGAACTTCCCTGTTTAATAATACATGCACGCTGTTGAGAAATATTTCTTCAGACCCCTCATCTCCCGATCTAAATGAGGCATGGTCAAAACTCCTGCGGGCCAAAGTGGCCTGGCTCCCTCAGACAGCCTTGACATCGGTTGTCGAACAAGTGCAAAAAAAGGGGTCCAATGCAATCCCCTTCTTGTCCCCCAAGTAATGGGGCCTCAAGAGGGCACAAGTCAGAAGGCAAATCACCGATTCTAAGCCAACCAATGCTGTGGCGAGCCCTGCCCACGCTCATATTGGGAGGGCTGTTGGAGTGCTAGGGGCCCATTTGGATCTGGGAGGAAGGATCGTGTTCGTTCGGAAGCGATTCTTTCGCAGCTCCCAGCGCAATCATCAAAAACACCTTGGAGCATCCAGTTCCCAGCGCGCTCAAAAAACTGTCTTGGAGCAGCCAAAGAATCCCAACGTCCACTACGTGCAACTCCAAAGCTACCCGACTCGAGTCGGAAGTGGCGCTACAGCCCCACCTCGGTGCCACCGTCCTGGGTGCGCTTGTCCAGGGCCGGGATCCTGGGGCCCACAGGTTCGTCCAATCCTCTGGTATCATTTCCCGACCGGGGCTTGTGCTTCAAATAGAGAAGTGAACGTAAAGGAAAGAAAGAGCCAGTGGGATGCGTGACCATGGTTCTTGATATCTCTCCCGTCTAATTATTATCTCTTGGTGTCGCTTCTGTCTTCGTTTCTTACTTCCTCTTTCCTCGTTTTCGGTAAGTCTCCTTGTTGTTTACATCGCGGGGCTGGGGTTGGGCTCATGTTCTATGACTTTAGCGTTGGGAACATGCAAAGGAAGCGGCTTCGCAGCTTTCAAACGGCACAAAGGACCCTTCCTCCATTCCAGAAAAACATGTCAGGCACCAGCATTCACCTGCGGTCTAAGGGCCAGCCCCCCCACCGCCATGTTTGGTCCCCACTCGAGACGAGGCGCTTGTCCGCGGAGATGGTGGCCGCCGTAGGGTCCTTCCAACGAGCCACGCGACGGCGAGAACCACCCGACTGAGGGCTCTCAGGCCTAAAAAGATTTGTAAAAATGAAGACAGGTGGTATGTGTCGGAACCTCTAGCCTGATCTTCCCAACCAACCAACTGGGGGAACAATGAGAGTCAAATGTTGGGTGGCATCTAGAATTCTAACAGAAACCAAAATGGAGCTACTTTGAAAGGTCCCCGCCCTATGCCACGTTTATGGTAACACGCAAATCGAGCCGAAACGGGGCAAAACCGCGGCGAAACCAAGGGTCCAGTCGACACGAGAAACGCCGAGTGATCTCAAAGCAGAAGCAACTGCCAACTTGCTAGACCTGTGATCTGCCAAGGTCGCCACGGTCGCAGGACCCGGAACCCCATGTTTCGCAAAGGAATCGGAACCTTACGGAATCGGAAACGCCTTGGTGGGAAGTGGCAAAGGGGTTGGAAACCGAAGGGAACCCACGCAAGTGTGATCGGGGGGAAGGAGTCCGAGTCCCTCACTTGTTTGAGACAAACCATATGAGCGCGAGGGTGGTTGGAAGCTTGAGGAGCCTTCTTCTTTCCCTCTTCCTCAAGCTTCCAGATGTGTCCCCTTTGAACATCGCCCAAGAGAAACACCAAAGCTGACGTTTGCCCCCAAAGCCCCCAAGGCTGCCAATTTAAAAAAGGAGAAACAAGCCCAAGAACGGGCGCCAGTCGACTGAGAGCCCCCAGAGCTCCCCCCTCCAAAGCCCCACAGCTCGCGTCCCCTCTTGGCCCGTGTTTCTAAGGATTGATTCCCCATTCTTTTTAAGCCATCGTTCTTTTCAATAAAAGGGGATCCATTTCCCCAGGGTTTTTGCGGGTTGTCTAGAAAGATCCGGATCCCTCGAAAGGTTTCCCAAAGTTCGCGCCACCTTCTCGGAGGTCGTGTTCTTCCCCCCGTCCTGGGAGAACACGGGCATGATGGTCACTCCCGCGTGGCCGCCGATCACCGGCACCTCGATGTCTCTGGGGCTCTTCCCGGTGATCTCCGCCACAAACTTGTTGGCGCGGACCTAAGCTCCGTCCGCCTGCGCCGAAATTTTGGGCGGCTGCCTTCATGGGGACCAGACCCCAAACCCCCAAACAAAAATTCCAGGCTTCCTCCTGTTTTGGCGGCTGCTTTTAGGGGACCCCCCCAAAAAAAAAGAGTTTCCTGTCCCCTATACTTTGGAGTGTCTCCTGGGCAGTCGCCTTCTTGGACGTCCGGCAAGATTCGAGCCCCAAGACCCGCTGGGGCTTGTTCTAGGCTTTTAGGGTTTCTAAAATGGCGGCGCGCCTTTCGACTCAGGCGACATGGCGGTTTTCGGTTCGTTTCATGGTTTTTGGTGTCCGAATGTTTAACTTTCCGCAGGGGATCTGCGGACAGCCCAGTTCTCTTTTTGGTCTCCATTTAGAACCACCAACAAAAGGTACAAAAGGACCCCCATTTGGGTATGTCTTGTTTTGGAGGGTACGCCTTTTGGGATAAAGGGACACCCAACGGAACTACCCCCAACAGTCATTTTATCTAAAGCCTCCCCTAGCCACCCCTGGTTTCCAAATCAAGCCTCCCTAGATTCGCTGAGTCTTATTTTGGGGAAATAATGGAAGGGGAATCGGGAAGGGGGGGTTGGCGTCCTATCAAACAGGGGTGTTGCCAACGCCAAAAAAGCGGGGCCCCTTTCGGGGTGGTTTCTGTGGCCAGTTTGTCATACTGGAGATCTAATTTCAAGGCAAACCACCACGACGAGCGCAAAGTTGCTCAGAAGCAGCTCCTACAAAGTCCGAACAAACAGTTCGGACTCCACAAGAAAGGCGAGCCGCGGCCAGCAAGCTCCTTTTTTCTGACCCGTTTCCACCCCCCCCCCCAACCCCTTTTTTCTCACCAGCTGGGCTGTCCGGCAATGTCCAGAGAGGTGACTCCCACGATCTTCAGGGGATCAAGGCCTGCGCGTCAGGCCACCTTCGGAACCGACCTTCGGAGAAAAGGCTTTGGAGGTCAAAATGAAACAGCTGGATGGCAAAACGCGGATCTTCGTCTACCTTCCCAGTTTCCAAAGTTCCGTTTTTGGACCCCTATTTTTCAGCCACAGCCATACACAAGCTCCTGAAAGTAAAGCAAAATGAGAATTACCTTTTTTTTCCACGGAGAGGGCCCCATGATCCCTCGCAAACCTCTCCATTTGGGGTTGCCTTTTTAAGATGGACCCCCCGAAAAAAGATTGGCGGTGTTCGGTGTTCGTTTCCTTCTGGCTTCCTTGTAAACCGAACCAAAAGGGACACACTCAAAAAAGGACGAGCAACCCAACACAGGTCGGCCACCCGACCTAAACGATGACCTCCTGACCTCCAGCCCCAAACCACCCAACTGGAAAATCAAATATGCCACGGGGAAAAAAACAAACAAACAAACAAACAAACGCTCTTTAGCCACGGTACAAGGGGTAACCCCTGGGGGGTGAACACCATCTTCACCCGAAACCAGCAGAGATGTGTTGCAATGACAATCATACAACATCAAACCATGTCATGAAGAAGAGAAATCGGAATTGTCTGATAGCGTGTGCCACGACCTTTTTGCACCTGTGCGGACTCTCCACGGATAAAGCTCTTGCAATCTAGATTGTCCAAGCGGTTCCACTTCAAGCGCCTGCAGCGCCAAGGAAGCGATAAATCAAGGCTCTGTCTGCTTCATCTCCGCCATCTCTGGGGTGTGAGGGCGTTTCTTTCAAGCCGTTTTGCTGTGGTCGTTTTCTACGTGCATTTGCATATGGGTTCATATTTCAAGGGGGACACACGAGGAGTCAAACCGCTGTCTTCGAAGCGGACGGGAACCCTCTTTCAACAGCCCACGGCAGGGCTGTGGGGAATGACCACTTCTGTGATACAATAGAAAGGGCCTAACCGCAAAGGCCTATTTTCTTCATAAGGGGGATTCCCAAAAGTATCACAGAAGTCGGTGGAGAACCCCGAGTGATCCTACAACCCTGGCCCACGGCCCGTTGCCCCTCTCGAGCTCTCGAGCTCTCGAGCTCTCGGGCCGCGGTGTGCCCCCGCCTTTCTTCTTGTAGAGCTCCGCCATGGCTGGGACGATGGAGTTGACCTACGTCTTCCCTCCCGCTGCGGCTTGGGAGATGAGAGAGAAAAGCTAAGCGGGGGGTCAAGCCCCAAACCAATTGGCCATGGGTCAAAAACATGTACCAAAATGGCACCTTGATAAATGGAACCAAAGGCTAAGACCTGCATAACCCTAGCTCTTTGATTTTGAGCCACACCCAATTCAGACCACAGGGTAACCGGTACTTTGTGGTGTTCCCAGGTTAACCAGCCGACCCCGTCGGCAAAACACAAATGGAGGGGAATGGCGAACCACTACTTGTTGGTGCGTGCTCGTTTGTTGCAGAAAATGAAAATAAGAGTTTGAGGCAAACCAACAGGTACCAGGGTTACCAGGTATTCTGAAGCTCAACGGCTTGGCTTGTATGTGAATCCGCCAGCGGTCCCAAACCAGCCAATTCGCTACGACACATCGAACCGGCCCAAGGTCGCAACCCTCTTCAGCCAAAGGAAACAAACGAAAAACTCGTCGCAAAGGGAAGCAGAATGGTTTTCTTCGCAGCCGCGAACCCCTTGATTTTGCTGCAGGAAACCAAGCTCTTTCTCTGCCTGTTTCGCTTTTTTTGGGGGGCTTAGTTTAAAGGTGTTTGGCACTGAGAGGGAAACCGATGCCATTTTGGGGGTCCCCCATTTCCGAGGCAGTCCTTCCGGGGCGCAACTCACCGTTTTGAAGAAATCCGGGTCCCATCCGTGTCTCCGATCCGAGCCGGGGCGCCGGGTTCACGATGAGGCCGATGATCTCAGCCCACCGCCCAAAACGACCGCCAGCCCGCTTTAGCCCCAGTCCGGTGGCTATGGCGCTAGGAACATCGTTGAGACGCGAACAGCTGGCCGAAGAAAAACCGAAAAAGTTGTGGAATGCGCCTGACAGCTTGAGGTCTTGACGTCTAGCACCCAAGG
Organism: Effrenium voratum; assembly: GCA_963377175.1. NCBI lineage: Eukaryota > Dinophyceae > Suessiales > Symbiodiniaceae > Effrenium > Effrenium voratum. The sequence continues at coordinate 103,489 of CAUJNA010002835.1, read as the reverse complement.
CTTGAAGGGATGTTTCGCTGTTGCATTGAGCTTGAGCGCTCAGACTCGGGCGCAGGTTTGGATGGTGGCTGACCTCTATAAGCCCAAAAGGGCACCTATGTGGCTTGGCGGAGACGGGGGGGAATTGACCTTCTTGGGCCAGATGAGGGCCAGAAAAAAGGAGCGGTTCAGTCTTCGTGATGCGGTCCGGGTAGGGGTTTTGCATGATCTCGTGATGGGCCATGACATGTGAAGAGCTGTGGCGCAATGGCAGCGCACTGCCCTCGCCGGAGGGTGGAGGTTGGAGGCTCAAATCCTTCCAGCTCTACCCTTATGAGCCCCCACAAAGAGGGTACCAGCTCAAAAAATACAGAACAAAAAGACGCAAACCCCACAACAAGAAAGCTCCAACCCCTCCGCCCCGCTCCACCATCCGGTCGCCCGGGTCCCCGGGCCGCATCCGGGCAGAACTTGGCGCAGGCCTCCACCACACCCTTGGCGATGCCCGCGTTCACGTTGAACAAGTCGTCCCGCGTCATGCCCGGCTTCCGCGGGACCTCAGCGCCGTGCCGGGGAGTCTTGGTGCTCGAATGAGACCTGGAAAATGACCCTCCCCCCCAAAAGAAAGTGCCCTTTATTCGGGAATGCCCATGGGTGTCCTGCGTCGGGGAAATAGAAGGGTGTCCTTGGTAGATGAGAAAAAAAAGAGGTAAATACCAGGAATCGACCAAAACAACCAAAAAAGGGCCTATGTAAGCCACGCAGAAGTCTCAACTTGCTGCCCGTTTTGCGATCCCCCCGCGAAAAGTCGCGAACTTTTCGTGGGCGAGATTCGGAAACTGCCGCTGAGCCAACTAAGAAGCTGCAAGGCGAAGAGGGGATGGCTGGGAGCCACCAAGGTTTGTCGCGGTGCTCGGAGAGTGAGAAATGGATTGACCCCGCACTAAACCATCCCATATGGCCATGGGTCAAAATCCAAATCGGTTAGCCCCCAGTGAACATCCCAATCCAACCACTGAAGTAGACTAAAATGGTTGGTGCACCTATGGTTTCATTTCTTCGGGAATCCCTACAACCGGTTCATTCCGTGTCTCCTTCGCAAGTTCGCACCAGCAAGTGGCTCAGCGGCCATGGGTGTCAGAATGGTGCGCTTGGTCGCTTGGTGGAACCAAAGACTAAACCCTGCGCTTGGCCCTTCGGAACCTGGGAAGCTCAGACGCGGCCCCAACGAAAACCCGCCGGAGAAAAGAAGAAAAACGCGTGGATGGTGAAAAGGGTCGAGACCCCGCAGTTGTTTTTCCAGCTCGGGTAGAAACCAAGACCTCCATTCACGAAAACCCCCGGTTGAAAGGGAACATCCAGGGGACGGACGAGGCCATCTTTTGAGACCAACCAATGTGCCTGGAGTCTCCATGACCCTGAAAAAATGGGGTCATGACCCAAAATTAAAGGTCATGGACCCATTTTTTAAGGGTCGTGAAGACTGTGGACAAAACCCCTGAAGAATAGGAGGGCTTAGGACTCTTTCGTTTCATTGGTTGCGTTACAACCCATTTTTGTAAGAACCTCGCGATCCTCCAAAAAAAGACGAAGCGCGCAACAACAAAAAAGCAGCACTGACTGCTACTAGGCAAGGGGTCCCCAACTAACCTCTGGGATTCTGGCGAGGTCTCACCCCCATTTTGTTGTGGCATTTTGGGGTTTGTTGCCATTCCCTTTGCTACCGTAGATGACAGTTACATATTGACCGTTCCTCAAATAAGACGTCCATTTAAACCCAAACGTAAGGATTTGTGCTTGGAATGGCTTCGTGAGTCTCCCAATGTCCATTCAAAACCCTTAAACAGACTTGTTTTGTTCATTTTAATCCTTTCGCCCAAACATCCTTTTTGCTCATTTTAATCCGTTCGCCATGCTTCACAAGGTGCTTTCCTGTGTGTGCTTTGCCCCCCCCCCCCCACCCACACCCACGGCATAAAAGCAAGAACATTGCCAAAACAAAGGCTGGGCCAAGCCCTTGCAACATACGCTGGAATTTGCCGGGGGGAGCTTTCGTCCACTTCGCACCACCTGACAAAGCCCGGCATGATTCAATTCCGCCTGCAAATACCAACCAACGTTATGGTTTCAACCATGGTTTCAAAGTGGTCCGAAATGGATTTCCTCCATCCACAGTATACAAACCATTCATATATTCCAGCTTTACTCATGGTGTCCAACTCTATACCCGCGAGACCGGTGCCTTGTCTTGTGGCAAGGGTGCCGTGTTTTGTCTTCCTTTGAGTTGCCACCTTTAAAGGAAAACCAAAGGCAAGAAAGGTCTCGTTTCCCTACGAGAAGCCCGGGTCCCACACATCGATCGCCCGGCCAAGACCAACCTCCCCAAGCCAAACCCACCCGCAACCGCTGGTTGGCCCCGCACAAACCAAACCAAATCCAGCCACCGCCACGCCTGCGACTCCAAAACTCCAAACCGCTCACCAAGGCCCGCCGACCGCCGCCTCCAAACCGAGCGAGTTGGTTCCCCAAGGCACGCCGGCAGGCACCAGCACCAGGTGGCACCCGGTGAGGCACTGCTCCAGCTGCTCCACCGCCGGCACCGAGGGGTCCGTGGCGTAGCCCACCACCTGCCGGCCGTTGGCGCCGGTCGGAGCCGATTTCGGCGGGGAGCCGAGAAGCGTCGCGTCTGCCCTCCGTCTGCCCGTTTGTTCGGCAAAGAGGAGCTGATGTCACCGGCAACCAAAAGGGGGGAAGCCAAAAGGTGAGGTCGAGATTCGCTTCTTTCTGGGGGCGATTTTTTCTGGACCGGGGAGAAGATCCCCTAGGGAAATAAAACGATGTTCGGGGTGCTATGTTGACACACCCAAAGGACAAGGTGGAGGTCCAAAAAGAAGCTTGCGAGCCCCACTGGTAACCGCCCAAAATCTGAGAGATTTTGTATTACACCCTGGGATTACACCCTTAGGAAATGACCCAGAATGGTGCAAAATACCACGGTTTTATCCGGAAATGTGCCCAAATGGGGTCAATACCAGTGGGTGTGTTCCCAGGGTGTAATACAAAACGAGTGTCTTAGCCAGCCAGAAGAAAGCAGAAGGTCCCCACGGCTTTATTTGCGTGTTAGGTTTTGAATGCGAGAACGCAAGTTGCGCCGTTGCAACGGCCAGCTCTAAGAGCGTGCGTTGGCTGCAAACTTGAGGCAGTTTGGTTTGCGGTTTGTAGGGTTTTTTGAACCTGGCCGGGGGTTGAAGACAACCCCTTTCAGAGAGTGGCTAGCACTTAACCCCGCTTAAGTTCGTCCTTGAAGTGGGCCATACGTAGTGTAAAACACAATCGGGATGGGATTGTGGGGCACCACTACCCTTATCTTGGAGAAGGGGACCGGCACATGATTTGCTGGCTGCCCCGTTGTTTCCGGGGATTCTTCTTTCCGCAAAACCACCAACATCCGGCTGGAAAGCTGATTTTTGTTGAAAAGAGCAGTTGAAAATGGGAAATCAAGCACTACACTTGAGTCACAATCAAAACCCGGTGTTAAAATGGTCTGCCCAAAACCATGAAAGAATTAAGAAGGCGGCCGCAACTACTTCTGGCTAAGCTTCACCTACCCCGGGTTTGATTGTGGCTCACTTGAAGAACACAATCACCAACCTCATGGGTGCACGACCATGGCAAAGGCTACTGGGCTGTCAGCAGAACTCCGCTTGATGACTCCGGAGGGTTGATGATTGCATCATGCTTCTAAATACCAACAACCCAAACAAGAATTTCCTATGGCAACCGTCCATCCTCCCATCTACACAACAAAAGAGTCTGCACCTCCCCATTCATCCTTCCCACTGCCTGAACATGGTGTCAAGCGCCCCAAGATCCAAAACCCTCCCGCATGTTTTGAAGCGCGCACTTTTCTGCTCTCATCATGGACCCTTTGGCCGCCCGCTTCTGGGCAAACGGTCCAAATTATCTTCCTTCGTCGCCAAAGATCGGGGGCCCGGTTGCCCAGTTGCCCCGGTTCCAGAGATATGCAGCCCTCCAAGCAAGCCGACCTGCTCGTTGTGCGCGTGCTCTGCTTGACTCGGCTTCTCCGCTTTGCCGCTTCTCCCTTCCCTCTCAATCTAAAAGCAGGGCCAAAAAGGCCATGTTCATCTTCAGCCGCCCATTTTTGGCCGACCAAGATCTTCAGCTCCAACCACACCTCAAACTCAAGAGGCCCAGAGGCGAACACTCCAAGGCCCGAGCTACCTGGGCTTGTCGAAGACCGGGCTCATCAACCGCCGCAGCGCCGCTCGCGCGCGGTCGCCCTGGCGCCCCGCGGTCTTGGCCTCCGCCTCCACTTCTTCGAAGGACCAGTCGAGGAACTCCCGAGGGAAGTGTTGCCTGGGCGAAAAAAATCGGGAAAACCGGGAAAGTCTGGCCAACATCCTGCGCGGCACCTGGGAAAATGGTCCGGAAAAATTAACCGCAAGTGTAAAAAATCTGGAGAAAAAAATATGCCTTGTGGTGTTCTCGTCGTTCTTGTTTTACCATCCGGTGTGCATGTCCCATGCTCGGTTTGGGCCAGTTCGCAGCCATGTCCTTTTGGGTTTAGGGGACCTGTCAAAAGAGGAACCCAAAGGATTGTGGTTGCCCCCTTGGTTTCCCTTTAAACCAAACTGAAAAGAGTCAAAACCACATGCTAATGTGTTTTGTTTCGGTGGCTTTGTTGCAGGGACATAATCCGAACAAACAAAAACATATCTGTTGGGTCCCGGATCAGTTTGGGTCCTGGCCACGTTTGCTGGCACACTCCCTGGCACTAAACTAGAAGCTCCAAAGCTTTCTCCAAACACATAAATATATATATATATATGCATGGCCATGGGTCAAAAGCCCGTACCCCCTAAAATAGACTAGAATCTTAGAATGGGTGGTGCGCCTGCCAAGAAATGGTACCATTGGTTTTGACAACCACAGCCAAAAAATCCTGGATCCCAACCAAACGTGCCTGCAGCCTTTCGTTTCAAGCCCTGAGGCACCGAGAAGCTACCCCCCGCCCTTCCGCTCAGTCCCTTCGGTCGAGGGCGCAGGAAGCTCTCGGACTGGGTGGCGGTCCTGGGGGGCCGTTTCAGCGTGAAGCCCAGGAAGGGGTCCCGCTTGTCCCTCCGCAGCATCTTCTCCAGCTTCTCCGTGTCTGAAAAGGGATAAAAAGAAGGGGGAGAAAAAAACGGTTGGGAGGCTCAAAAAAGAAAAAAAGAAAAACGACCACCGGATGGATGGAATCTCTTGGACCGGTTTAAAAAGAAAAAAACACCACCAGAGGGATGGAGTTGGTTTCCAGGCCCAGGAAGGAGAGAAATGCGGAGAGGCTCCGCAAAAGAAAGGCAACGGATGGAAGGGAGGGCCAGGAGAGGAAAGGGGAAAAGAAGAAAGAAAGAAGAAGAAAAAAACAAAAACAAAAAACGGGGGTGAGAGCAGCCGAAACTTTCGGCAGATTGTGTGGTTCTATCATGGAGATCCCGGAAAGTGTTGGTTGGTTTGGTGCTGGGTGTCCCTTTCAAACGGTTCCAGCCAAGGTCAAAGGGGTACTCTCCAAGAAAAGACACCGCATGGGTAGAAAGGTTTCTACAGGCTCTACTATAATCCGTATTGCCACGATGTGCGGCCTCCATCTGCATAGGTGATCCCTTCTGTGATTCCTTCTTGATACGTGCATATTAGCTGGATACACACGGGGTCTTTTCTTTTGGGGGGTGCCTTTTTTGGGGTTGGTTTAAAGGGAAACCCAAGGGAAAACCAACATCCTAAAAAATAGTGGGGGATGCGCTCCAACCTTCCCCATCAAAAACTTGGAGACGCGCTCCTTTCTTCTCTGTTTACCTTGGTCAACGTAAAGTAACAAATTTGGATTAGGGTTCTCCCCTTTTGAACAACCCAATGGAGATGTTACATGTATAGTGGGTGACCGGGGATGCCCTTGAAAATCTGAAAATGATAAGGCCAATCTCACTGTGGATGCCATGAGTCTCAACAAAAAAATATGTGATGCAACTATGATTCGCCCCGGTGTGGGTGTGTGAAACTAAAGAAGGCCACGTTTAAAACGGTTTCGCAACTCTTGCGCCGATGATGTCGCGGCAGCTGCGGCCCAGGCAGCGGTGGCGCGGCAAGTGCCGGGCCTGCAGCCAGACGCCCAGAAAGCGGAGCATCGCGGCTTTGCGCCCCGCGCGGCAAAGCAGACGGCTGGGCAAGAAGCCAACCCGGTGAAACCCCCAGAAATGTCCTTCCGATTTTGCGAGTGCAGAAGCCAACTCACATGTCTTTAACATCCGATTTTGCGGATGCTACGGTGCCACACCATCCAGGCAATCGGCCGATGAGGGTGGGCTCAGCTTCTGATCTCCCACCGGAAACAAAGTGCTGTGTGGGTCGACCCCTGCCTTTCCAGAACGAAACGCCGAACCGCCCTCTCTGCCAGTCGGCGGTTTTAGATCTGAAGAGATCTTGGGCCAGCGGTTTCCAGCGGAGCAAAGAGGCGAAGCTTCTGAGCGTCTCTCGCCAAGAACACCAAGCCTCGGGCCTCTTACCCGCCCTTCTCGCGGGCTTCCGGAGCTCCAGGAAACCGAAGACAACATACCCGGTCACAAGTCCCCCCGATTTGGAGACCAGCCCCCACAAGAAGGTGCTGTGCCGCACAGATGTGTTGCGTATCAACCTGAAACAGCCTGTTTCCTGCCACGCGAATCCGGCCCCACTCTTGGCTGCACGAAGCGCGAGTAACAATTTCTCAGCTCAACTGGTGCTGTGTGTGTATATACTTCTTTCAGTTGCATGATTGAACCCCTTGCCATCTTGGTTGTTCTATCAAAATCCCTGCTGTGAGATGTCCACCCATCGTGAAAAGCCCATTGCCATGTCCTCTCTCTCCCAAACCACCCTTAAACACCACCTAGTCGTAACGCTCCACGAGAAACGCCGGGTTCTTCTAACCGCTTCCCCCCCCCGAGAGGAAAAAAATACCCCCCCCAAAAAAAAAAACAAAAAAAACTAAGACTCTCCCAGAAGAACCGGCCAAGGGGCGCTTTTCCACCCCGCGCCCAGCCTCGCCTTGCTGGGGAACTCCAGGTGCCCCAGGTCCGCCGCCACCCCGGAAGGCGGCACCTCTCTTTCACATCCGCATCCAAATCCATCAAAAGAGAGGGCCCAAGTCTCCCAAATCCTCCAAAAAACAAAAGCGAAATTGAAAAAAATGAAAAAAAGAAAAGAAGAAAGAAGAAGAAAAACAACAATCATCCAAATGTTTGTTGAAAGCCAACCGTCCCCAAAAAAGAGCGGAGCTTCCGTTTCCTCCAATGGCTCCTATTTTGGGGGCTTGAGTCAAAGGCTTCGCTGGCGTCACTTGTTTCTTTGTCTTCCGTGAGGAGAAGTACTCAGGCGCCGGCCGCGGCCATGGTCACATCCTGCACAGACACCTGGCATGGCCGGCTTCCTTCACGCGGTGCCGCGAAAGGGAAGAGAAGCCGGGTGCAGCTGGAGCGTGGAAAGAAAATTGATCATACTGTGGATCGACGAAATCCATTTCGAACCACCTAAGAACCCATCGAATGATGATTCCCCTGTAAATGCCAACAAACAATGGTTTCCCATGGCTTCAACATGATGCAGGATTCGTCCATCCACAGCAGGAGGGACATCCAGAAACGCCAGCTTTGACTAACCGTGTTGGACGAATTCCTTCCGCTCAAAGGGAGCTGTGCACTTCCGATAAGCCAATGTTAGCTGGTGGTAGGGTACCAAATGGGTGTGTCTTGCAATGGGGGGGTCCGGTGGGTTTATGTCCCTTCGATATCCCTCAAAAAGCAAATCCAGTCATAATCAAAACCCGGTACACAAATGGTTACCCCAGAACCACATAAAGAAGCAAGAAGGCGGATCTCCGCAGCTATTTCTGGCCAGGGCATCCTCCCTTACTAACCGGATCATCTCCCCGAATCGGTTTTGAGTGTGACCCTTTCCACCCTCAAAAACCCAGAACGCGACTCCCACATGGCCTTCGGTCTTGAGTGTGACCTTTTCTACCCATGGCAACCCGAACGCCTCCCTCCCGCCTCCTTCACGGACTCGTTCATGGACATGAGCATGGTGAGCGGCTGCCCGATGCCCCCAGCACCACCGTTGATGCAGACCTGCGGGAAGGCTTCTTCGACCGGGGAAGTTGCGACGAGGAAGGAACCCGCGGCTGAACGGGGCAGGTTCCTTTTGAGGGGCAAGCGGAACTCGGTGGAAATCGATATCTGCGAGGCCCGGCTAAAAGCTAAAATATATGTTTATTTATTGTTTAATATAAAACAAATGAAAAACAAACTTCTAGTGGGTTTGATGGAAAACCCCTAAAAGTGGGGTTTAAAAGTGAAAGTCCGAACATCCCTTGGCAAAATGCACCAAAGTGCAGGGGGGACAAATCAAACACGCTGGATCCAGAACTCCCAAACTCATTTGCATTTCCAATGCACATTGGTTTCCTGAAAACGGAGGGGTTGAAGCGCATGGATTTGGACCGGACAAAGGATGCCGCCCAATGTACGGTACATTTGTCGAAAGGCAAAAAGTCGATTGCAACAAGAAAAAAGCCACAACACCAAAGAGGAGTTCAGGAATCCTTTTCTGGAGGCAAGACTTCTTTGGGTGAGGGCATCCTGGCTTTGAAGGACAACTGAAGTTGAAACCTGCTTTTTGGGACGAACCCCCAATGTGTCTCAAAATGACCGGGACTCTCCCTCTTGGTTTGACTTCTCTTCAAAACCCTCCAAAAAGATGCGGGGGTACCACCTCCAAAAACGACTGTCCCCCTTTGCATTCCCTTTGAATCCACAAAACTGGGAAGACCAACAAAAAAAAGGACGAGTCCGCCCGAAACTGTCCCCCTCGCTTCTCCCTCACCAAGACGTCCCCTTTGCCGCGTTCCCTTCGCCGCCTTGAACTGCGCTGTGCTGAAGGCGGAGGTGGGCAGGTTCCGCGCGAGCCCGGCGCGCTGGAACTGCCTAGGGCAGCTTAAGGCTTCCGCCGGGGGTTTTCTTCGAGGAGAAACAAAAAAGAACGCGGCCACGGGAAAAGGAGCGGAAGGATGGTGGCCACCTAGAGTCTCCATGACCCTCAAGAAATGGGCCCATGACCCCTTCATTTTGGGCACTGACCCCTTTTTCAAGGTCACGTGTTGATATTTGACCGTGGTCTATTCTATGAATCCATGCATGCCGCCTTAGCCCCGTGCCCATGCCCGCCTGCCTCGCACTTGCGGCTCGAGGCGCTTTTTGTCTCTCTATCATCCATGCGGCGACCTTCTTGTTTCTTCTAGCCATGTCTTGAGTGCACTTCAACGTTTGGTCAAGAACAGGTGTCATGCTAGGGTTCATGCTGTGTATAGGGTTCATGCTGTGTGTTTTGTCACGCGTTCGACATGGCTTTGTCACAAGATGTCCCCAAAGGCATCTAGCAAATTTGTCCCATTTGGGATATGATACCTCCACAGGCAAGCATAGGCGTACCTGCGAAGCATGGGGTTTTCCCCATGGTCAGATTTATTGTGCAGCTGTGAGGGCACAAACTCATCGAGCCCCTGCCACCACCTGTCCAGCACCTGTGTCCCGGCAGTCGTGACGCCTCCTGCCTTCTGCTTTCGAATTTTGCGGGCGAATTGTTGGCGCCCATGGCAAACAGAAATGTTCTTAAGCTTCAAAACTTTGCATTCTGCCGGCCAGGCCAGCGCCCCATCTGAAAAGAGCACTGCCTTGTTCCGCCCAGACCGTCGCACATGTCGCAGAATCTTCACGCTTCGAATTTCCTGAGCCCGCTAGGCGCAGTTGCCAGCAACACAAAGCAGGAATCAGAATTAGAAAGAGGCGGGCTTAACGCAAAGCAAGCAAACTGATGGACGGCCCAGGCGCTTTCTGAGATTCCACAGGCGGAGAAGCCTGTGGTGGCACCAACTTCCACGGCAGCCATTGGATGGCGACTCGACCGCAAGAGGGGCGGCAAACGCACACGCGCCACCCGAAGGAGCAACACTAAGGCCAGGTGCTCCCGAAACTCCTCCATGCTGAGCCAAAACTAACGAGCGCCTGCTGATGCCGCAAACATCCCCCGCCCCCCACCCCCCACGCCACAAGCAAAAGGCCCACCGGCAACCTGGAAAAAGGTCTCACATGTCACGAAACCTAGGCGAAAACCGCGAAAGTGCTCGAAACACAGCGGTCGTTTATCAGCGCGCCTCCTTTTTTAAGGGTTATGGAGACTCCAGGTACAAAGACCGGCGCAGGAAGACTTGGCAGGACTTAGAGGCCAGGAGGAAGGAAGCTATTCTTTGATACCAGCGTGACTTCAAGTTGGTCACAGGCACGCTCTCCAAACGGAAGCAATTGAAGGGCATTGACCAAAGGCCTTGGGCAAACAGTCGCAAAAAGAGGCGATGCAAACAGATGACGAGAAATGTAGCCAGCAAGTGGCTGTTAGCGTCCAACGCCTATGCGCCTATCCGCCTCCTTTTCCCCCCCCCCTCGCCTGCCCAGAGAGCGAAGTGCTGCCATGGCTTTTGAATATCCACACGGGGCGCAGATCTGAACTGGGAGCCACAAAGGTTCGGCGCCCTCCGAACTCAGCTCTCGCCTGCTTGGATCTGGGTGCTGCAAAACAAATATCACAAGCTCTCAGCATGGTGCAACCTGAAACCAATGGCCGGTGCAAGTCCACCTGCTTTCTTTCAACAGGCCAGCAGAAAAAGGAACACCTGCCATGCGGTTTCGTCGCCGCCAAAAAAAAACACGGAAACCTCGGGTTTCCTCCCCCCCACACATGCGCAGTGCCGCCCAAAAAGACGAACCGCCCTGCAAGCAGTCGCCGGCTCCTGCATAAAAAGGAAGAAGAAAAAGGAAGAGAAGGAGAAGAAAACAAATGGAAAGCTTCTTGCTGGTGAAGGAGATGAAATCGCCGGCTTTCCCCAAGCTCCACCTTTCAAGGCCGAAAGAAACCAGACCAAAATGCGACCCAAAAAAAAGTCGCCGCCTCCACGCCCTTGCCCACGCCTCACGCAGGAACGCCAACGCGTCCGGGATCATCTCCAGCCTTGAGGCCAAGATAAGATGAAAAGTGTGAAGGGGTACCGTGGGCGGGCGAATGGCTGTGGGTCACTAGGTACACAAAATGGGTTGCCCTGGTAAATGGAAACATGGACTAATACCTGCGGTCCCCTGGTGGTTTAACTTTGACCCATACCCAAATGGCCATGGGTTGCATAACCTATGGCGAGCCATTTTGGGGTGGATGAACATCCATTTGCCATCTATTTTGATGTTCACCAGGGGTACAGGGTTTTGACCCACAGCCAAATCCTGCACCACCTTGAAACCATGGTTGAAGCCAGAACGTTGGTCGGGGAATCATCATACCAGGGCTTCCTAGGTGGTGCGAAATGGATTTCGTCCATCCACAATATGGGTCTCGCCTTTTCACCGAGGTGGTTCTCAAAGATCGTTGAAATGCGTGGAGAAACCCCTTCCAAAAATGGATTACCCAGTGTTGATAAACTACAAATCCCCTTTCCACTGAGGTATTGCTCAAACATCGTTGAAACTCGTTGATTTGAGACAGACCCATCGCTCCCGGTGCCATCTGCGCCCTTCCACCAACCGTGCCATGGAACATGACTCCGTCTCCGGCGGCAGTTGCCCGCATGAATTGGACCTGCCTTTTGGGCTGCGAACAACTACCTTGCCAACTTATGCATGCTGGATGATGGAGTGCAGCCAATGGAGGATCAGTTTTGGGATTTCAGCAGAAAGTATGCATGTACGCCTTTGGTGGAAGTGAACCAAATGGGAAGTTCCTTGGTAGTTCCATACCCCCAGCTACGACTCACAGCTGCTTTTTTGTCTTGGCCATGATAACCGCCTTGTTGGGCTCCCAAGGATCTACAAAACGAGAAGTTGGAATTTACTGTGAACCCTATACTCCTGGCTTCACCACCCTCCGACTGAGCCCAAAAACGCACTCAACAAAAAACCCGCAAAATGGGGTGCTTCCGATTTGGGTTTCCCTTCCGAAGGCCCCACATAGGGCAACTTCAAGCAAAGCCTAGCCGCATCCGAGGCGGCGGCAGGTTGAAATTTGGGATGTCCACCAGAGGAGCGCGGCCATACCTTTTTTGCCCAGATGCCATGGAAACTGCATGCCAACACAGTGTGGGGGTCGCTATGAAGGACACACGTCGCAAACCCCCTGTTGGCGCTTTAGAATTCAGACAGATGCGTGGGGTGCCAAAATGCCGAAACGCGCTTCTGATGCCATGGCTGGTCTCGGGAAATGGGCGATGTGTTGTGCCCTCAACCACCTGCAAAAAGAGGTACCAAGTCCCCAAACCACCTGGGCAATCAACAAATGGCCATGGGTCAAAATCCCCAATTCCCCCAGTGAACATCCCAATCTAACCACTAAAATAGGTTCTAAAATGGGTGGTGAGTTCACCGACCCCAAAAATGGGATCTCAAAGCGGTTTTGACAACCGTCTTGTTTGAGGGTATCCATGTTGGAAGGTGTGAGAAAAAAAAGGAAGACCCGGGCCCGCCGTTTTGGGTTTTGGGCCCGATTCCTTCAAAAAAAACAAGAGACAGACCCGTAGAGTGGCAAAAGCTGGGACCCACCGGTTGGGTTCGTGTTGTTCCCGTAAACCCCCTCCCAAAGGGTCAATAAGTTCGGACACGACAGCCCCCTAGGTAGAGGGAGCCGCCCATAGTCCCCGATTTTTGTCCCGTTTGTGCCTATGTTGAGGGTACCCCTTTTGCCTTGGTTTAAAGGAAAAACACCATTCACAGCCGAATAAGAACTAACAGCCCAAGCTGAAGCCGTTCCGCCTGAAGTGATTCGGGTGCTTCTCCGGCATGGTGGGGTGCGCTATCAGGACCTCAGACTTTGGCTCCCGAGTCGCGCATTCCTGATATGGCGGATGATTTAACCGCCAGGTAAACCAGGAATCGCCATCGATTTTTCGACCAAAACAACTAAAAAGGACACCTATGTTCCTGATATTTCACCGGTATACGCTCAGGAGTTAAGATTCCTGTTTCAGTGGGATCTTTGTGTTTCTGGGCAGGTTTCTGGGTAATCGACTCAGCCACAAAGCAAAGGGAGCAACACATAAGCGTTTGCCTACCCTACCCGTCCCGTCCCAAGCCGAAAGCTCGAAACGCGTGTCCAAATATGGGCCGAAAGGACCCAAACGGCAACAGCATCAAGCTTCATGCTGGTTTCCCTTCAGCATGCACCAGGCGTCCTGGAAGCGTCCCAAGCTAGAAACACCCCAAACATTCTCCACCACTCTGTTTCACAGGGGAAAGGGTTGAGTTTCATTTTCTGATTGCCCAGGAAGTTGCCCCCAGCTGTCAAAAGTATGGTCGCCTTCTTTTTTTTGTCTTCGCGAAGGGCGGCCATGGTACACGTCACCAAAAGGTTACTGAGACAACTGGTGTCTTTCTCCGGTGGACACCAAAGGAAAACCAACTCACCCAGCTGGATCCAGGCCATCCTCGCAAGTGCCATCTCTGGCTTGGAGATGAATTCCTCTCTGGGAACCGAGGCAAGCCCGCTGACCCCAAGCTCTTTGGAACCAACCACCAAGGGATACTCCTTCCAAGCGCCACTGTGATGCTCTGCCCAAAAAACATCGATTCCGCAGAGCCGCCCCAAACACCAGAAACCACAACGCTCGGCCCAAAAGAATCGAATCCGCAGACGAATGACTCCCTTCAAACCAAGAAACCGAAGCAGATCCGCCCCAAAACCAGAAACCGAAACGCGCTGTTTTCTCCGGGCCCTCAGAAGCGTCTGGAGTCATGCGGCTCGCTTCAAGCAAGAAACCCAAAGAACTTGCGATCGGTGCGCAAGATGCAGGGATGAGAAATGGAATGATCCCAGGGGTCCCCTTCAAGGAATAGGGGATGGTTTACAGAGGATGGTTTACAGAGATGGAATCAATGAACCGTTCCGCAAAACATGGAGTCTGACCCCAAGGAAAACCATCCACCTGGTGGTTTGCTTTGAGGGAAGCCCTAGGGGAATGACCCATTCTTACAAAACCATCCAACTGCTGGTTTCTCTGTTGCTTTCTGCTCCCCTGCTAAAAGTTCAACTTTTAGCGGTTTCATGGAAAACCCATTTGTTGGCAAAAAGTTATAAAGTCCTAACATCCAAGCAAAAGGGCTTCAACTGGTGTCCTTGATTCAGGCAGGGGATGGTTTACAGGGATGGAATGACCCATTCTGATGTGTATATATACATATGTATGTATTAAAAAAAAAAAAAAAAAAAAAACGGAGTGGTGGTGTCCCATGTCTTCGGGGACTCCACTGGGTTCATGTTCTTTCCCGAGCACCCGCGAGAGAGAAGCCGCACTTCGGCCCCGCGCGTGGGAGATCTTCCGCTTCTTCATGGCCGCCTTGTCCGAGGCCGCCTGGAGAGGCGAAGGGGCTCCAAACGCCTCGCTTGGCGAAGGGTGGCGAATTCACCTGGCAACCGGAATGGTACCATTGCTGACCCGCAGCCATATCTTGCTGTACCTGGAATCTACAGGGGAACACCACTTGCTTCGCCCTGCTTGCCGAAATCAAACCCTGAAAAAGAAAAAGAAGAAACAAAAACGGAGAAACCCGCAGAAAAGGAAAAAAAAGGACGAGGGAAACCGAAAACAAAAACCCGCAGAAGAAGAAAAACATGGGGCGCTCCATTTTGATGGCCGCACATGGATTTGCTTCGTGGGGTTGCCTTCGAAACTCTCCAAACAGGAAGCCCCGACTTTGCAGCAAAGAACCTCTGAGCCTTGCTTAGCCATGGTCCTCGGACGGTCCTCGATTGATCTGGAGCGTGGCTCACGAAGGAACCTCCTTCTAGCTTTAAGAGATGAGCCAAAAGGCACCCGCCATTTGTGTCTTTGTTTGCTTCTCCGGGGGGAAGAAATATGGTCACAGCAGCACATCTTTCGAGCATGGAAGCTGCCAAAAAGTAGGCGTGTGATTTGCTGAGTACACCTTTCGCCTTGATTGTTTGGTTGATTTTACCCAAAGGAAAGCTACATTTAACGTACACCTTGACACATACCCATGCTCATGGCTCCCAGAAAGGAATCCTTACCACGGTCTCACTCTTCAAGGTTGATGACCGTCCCGAGTGGCCAACCCCAAGTTGGCAAGAAGGGAGTGTTTTGACATGAGCCCTCTACAGAGGACGTGTTTTGATGCGAGTGTTTGGGGGTTTGAAAGGGACACCAACAGGAAACCACAAAATGTGTGGGGGGGGTTCAAAGAGAAACCAACGGGAAACCACAAAATCTGGGGGTGTCAAATCAAAGCCAACAATTGTTGGCATGGGTGGCCTTTTGGAAACATAGATGGACCTACTAAATGGAATAAACCCCATCTAAACCAGGAATCGCCCTCTATTTTTTAAGCAAGCCAACCAAAAAGGACACCTATGTTTGTGGGGGTAGCCATTATTTTGCAAAAAGTTAAAGTCCTAACATCCAAGCAAAAGGCACCCAAAGAACAATTGTTGGTCTTATTCTCTCAGCGCAACATTCCGCCAGTTCGCTCCTTGGCAGCGCCCAGAAACAGGCCTCAGATGGGCCAAAACCCCCCGCACCCACCACCCCCAACGCCCATAACATGGCGGGTGAAGTGAGCTTTGGGCGTTGCTGGCCATTTGACCGCCAGTGGGGTGTAAGCCTTTCATAGGGGAACCCTTTGCTGGAAAATATTCAGGCGGGGATACATGACCACCACTGGACCACTGTTGAGGCGGTTCCCTGCTAAAATCTATAGCCACATGTTCGTGTCTCCAAGTTTGGCACCCCTACAAGGTGTTGTACTCTTCAGTGATGGGAGAATTGGCCAGTCCCCCTCCGCCACACCCCAAACCCAAAGCAGAAGAAAGAAAAAACAACAGGCTTCCTCCAACGAAACAGATCAAAACGATCCCCAAACCAACGGTAGACTGCCGATATCGTCAGTGACACGCGCGGTCGACATGAGGAGCGCGCCATCTGCGATCTCATTGGCGTCGGCGTCCAGCGCATGATACAGCGACTGCCACGGTCGTGTTCAAGACTGCATGGCGTGCATTCGTTTCTGGTTGTTCGACATTTTGGTGTGGCATCGTGCAAAACTTATATAGCTTCAAAGGAACAAACAAGCACTGGCCCCACTATTTTGTGGTAGGTTTCAAGGGAACCATCAACCAGTTTCTGACCCAGTCACCCCTAGAGACAGAAACAAAAACCACTGGACATGTCACCAGGCAGGTGCCTCGAAGAAGGACTGCTGCTGCTCATCCTGCGTCCCAGAGGGTCGAAAGTTCGAAGAAATCCATGACACCCTGGCTTTTCTGTCCTGTTCTGAACACCCCGATTCCTCTCAAACCTGTTTCTGTCAGCAAAATCTTGTACCTCCCCTTACGCCACAAGGGAAACTCAACTCTTGGAGTGTCGTGAATTGTAAGCTTAGAACAAATACATATAGGAACATCTGACGAAACGAGGTACTGTAAAGTGCGATTGACCGTTAACCGGGTGAGAAGCCAATGAAACCTCTAGCAATCCACGCCATCGATTCAGCCGCCAAACCAATGTCCTAAAATATCAAAATGCCTTGGCATTTGCTTCAAGAAACGGATGAACAAAAGCCACGATTCACACCTTGATTTGTTTTGCACAAACCAAATGGCTGTGGCTCAAAAAACCGGTGCCAAAATGAAACCCCTGCGTAACCCCTGCTGCTTAATTTTGAGCCACACCCAAATGGATCCTCGCCTTGACGACTTTTTGGTCCGAAGCCGGCATGGATGCCGCGCATGGAAAAATGGGCCCCGTGTGAATTATCTGCTCCTGCGCTGTCTGCATGATGTTTCAGTATGCTGCCATTCAGAGTGCCGAAAGTCCACCAAGCGAGTGGTCACCTGAGTGTGTTCTTTGTATATCTCGTGCCCATACGTGTGCACCTGTTCGGAAATACCTGTTTGTTGGGAATCTAACTCTATTGCTCGCATTTCAAACAAGAGGTGTTGCATGCCCTTCAAAACAACCCATCATTACCATTCCCCTCACCGGTTGCATGTTCTTTCATGCTGCTTTCCCAAAATGCGTTGCTGAACGCTTGCCTTTCAGCAGGACCGGACAAGCGGAGAGTTTCAAACATTTGACATGCGGAGAGGCCCAAACATGCAATCCGCCAAGGCTTGGAAGCCAAGTTACAAATCTGAAGCAGATCTCTTGACCTCACCTGAACCTTGACGCTTGCACTTTGCGTGCTGCTTAAGAACCAGGAATCGGCTGTGCAAACAAGCCGAAGTCTCATTTTGACCGTTGCTCGGAGTTGCTCAAGCAATGCTGACTCAGCACTGCCACTGTTGAGCTCGTTCAACCCGCTGGGTGCTCAAGGTTCTGATGGCTCTCTGGCCGATCAGATGCTCAAGTTGGCCACAAATCCCAACGGGCAAAACCATCCATCAGCGGCTCACTCGCCACTTGTCCAAGACTCGGGGTCAACGACTGAGGCAGACCCGCGGTCAACGAACACGGACGGGGCCACAAACCAGTGTATTGCTAGCCTACGGCTCCCCCTCCAACAACTCCCGGCTTCGGGAGCGTCTCCTCCGATTTCCAACAACTCCAACTGTGGGAGCGTCTCTTCGGCTGATTCCCAACTCCAACCCTGGGAGCGTTTCCAGACATGATTCCAGCTTTCATGGCTTTCCCCCAGGCCAAACGGCGTGAAGCAGTGGAGCGTCATTCAAAGCTGCAACATTGAACGACCCGTGCGATAGGTACAAAATCCAGAACGTCCCTGCGCTAGGCAAAAGCTGGTTGGAACGTGCGCCCCCGAGAGCGCAGCTCCGACCATCATCCGTCTGCTCCGACACAAGAAGCGCCACGGCGGCGCGTGAGTAAAGCACCAAAGCCTATGCCAGGAAGTTGCGAGGTGTCCTCATTCTCTCCGACGTCACATCGCTCAAACTGACAAGCCACTGCGCCCAGAGCGACGTCATTCTGGTAAGCCCCGCAAGAATCAACAGCCGTCAACGCGTCCTTCGCAAAAACTGCATGTGGCATGAAAACCGTCGCGCACTCAAGTCTCATGTTGGCATGGCGGCACAGCGTTCTGAAAGCTCTCAACTCAAGTTCAGCGTGCCCTCTTCAGCTGCTGTGAGTTGCGAAGCAGATTGCTGAACTGTAAAAGGCAAATGCAGGCCGTCAAAACTGTACCTGAAACGGCTAGCCGAGTTGCGAATCGCAGCATCACGCAGTTACCTTTGCAGCATGCTCTCGAAACGCGCTGCGCCATCACCTGTCAAACTTGCGACAAGGTTCCGGACGGGGGCCTTAGCCACACTGCACTGGAACTCTCCGGACCTCTCAAGAGGCTGTGGAGCGTTCCACGTTTGACTCTGCTGACTATGGGTTCCTCTCACCAGACCTCGCGCTCCAAACATCAGACGTTGCTACAGCACAGTCACCCGCTTCACTTGCCAGAGTTCTGTGGCAGGAATGGCAGCGTTCTCATCGCACATCAAAGCTTTCCCCACGGTTCACTACGATTGCTAGTTTCGATCGCATGGCGCATCAATCTACATGACCTCAGGCCCAGCATTGACGGCAAACCCTGCCGTGGGCCGGCAGCGCGCACGGTAAACTTGTCTCTCTGACATGGTCATGGCTTGACAGACAAGTTCATCGCGTGCAGCGTGGGCGAAAAAAATGAGAGGTGCACTTGAAGGGCATCTGCTCCCGAAGCTCTTGCAACTTCAACCACAGAACGATGGTAACAAGAATGCCAAAGGGCAAGAGCGCCTTGATGATGCTCGCCTAAACCAGTCATCATCACACTATACCTCCTTCAGCAGCGCGCACGCGGCAGCAGAAAGCTTCAGCTGCCAAATCTGCGGGTGTTCACTAAATAAACTCGCTGGCACGGCAAGGTGGCTGCTCCTCGCAAGCGAGCAACACGCCTGGCCATGAATTTTGGCCAAATAGGACCTGCAGCACATGCTAGAGCCAGGTTGAAACGCACATGTGGCTCGCAATGGTATGCAATGGCACGTGTCGCTTCTGCATGGGCGCCTTTCCAGCGACATCCAGCGTCCATCATCTGGAACCTCAAGCACAGTTATCCGCGCAGCTGACTGAAGCTGTCGAGTCGTGCTGAAGTGATACCTGTGGAGTTTGCCCTGCAACCCTCGGACTATGGAACTGCAAAATTCCAGGCGCAACTGGGACATGTCAGGTATCTCTGCCTAAGCCAAGAAAGCACGAAGCACAGCATCACGCAATCAAGTTGGAGTTCTCTCCAGTTGCTGTGCCGCGAATCGCCTATGTTTATGCTTCACGAGCACACCTTGATAGTGCGCTGGAATTACATCAAGCTCGGGTTTTCCTATGCAATAAGACCTGGTACATCAACCTTCGGCCAGACTTGCAGCAGTGGCGGCGAGCAACCCATCCTTAGGCCTCCAGCTGAGCTTGACAAGCTGAATCACGGCAAAATGTCTAGGGAAACCATGCCGATTGCAGAAGGCAGCCTGGACTCATCGTTATCAGCCGCGATTGCTACCTTCACCTTCAAACATGTCGACCCAGTGTGACCCTGAAAGCCCTCACAAAGCGCACGTCAAGTCCTACAAACAGCCTTGCACGGACTATGGTTGATGTCTCACCTCTGGCCCAACGCAAGGGCGAATCTGTATCATGTTGCCTTGTTTGCTTTGGATGAGGCCCTTCGTGTTCCGTCTGGTTGCACCACGCGCGACAACAGGCAAACATGCGAGATCCCTTCAACCTCATGGAGCACTGACTGAAACGAACTGCCAGTGTGCAGAAATCAAGGCTGCCTGCAACACAAGTCAGAACAGCTCACCCCGGGATCCTGCACCGTCCGAACAAAATGCGGCTCGCAACAACCTTGATGTTCGGAAACGGCGAGAAATTCAGACGCCTCGATGCCGAGAGCACGTGCAGTATTCATTTACCCCCGAGTCAGCTCGCAGCGAATCCTGCGAGTTGCTCAAAGCACTCGCCACAAACCCAAAGACACAAACCGTGCAGCTCGGAAGCTTGGAATCTCCTAGCCAAGAGGTGCGAACCATGTCTCATTCTCCAGGGGGCCACAGCTATGGTCGCAATCACGGGCATGGTGAGCAGCAACCGAAGCCAACCTTCACCTTTGATGGCTTCGCTAGCCCCTGGGACGTGCTACGGTCAGGTACGGACCGCTAAAGACGCTCGCCTGAATGTTCTCCTCGCGCAATGCAAGAGTCGAAGGTATAGTACATCCGTCACGTCCGTTCCAATCGAATTGGGCACGCAAGGCCGGCGCTTGCTCCAGACCAGCTCGGTTCTGGCGTGAATATACTGGCATCTCAAGGCTACGTTGCCACGCATGGGTGAGATTCCATGTGAGATTCCATGGTATGATATGACTTCAAACATTACGCCTATCCACGAATTGAAGTTACCATTGAAGCACGCCTTGCGCTCCAAGTATTCGGCCACGAGCCCAGCACAAATAAGCAACGTGATACATGCGGGGCATCAGCCCCGAAGCACAGTCTCGCTCTGCCTATGCGAATGGAACTTGCAACAGCTGTTGTCAATCATGCTCGCAGTACTGGCAAGCAAATGCCAGGCAAAATCGATTGCGCAAGAACTGATTGCGTGCAAACATCCGCTGCCACAAGCGCAAACCACCATGAGTCAACCCAACATACAGGCCCCTACCTCCAGAGTTTACTATTGGGTGTAGTATCGCCATTTTAGGACCTAGACTGCTAGGCAGCACAGTTGCGTTCGCGCAACGATGCAATGCCCAACGCAACACCGCTTGGAGAACGTTCTAGTAGCAATCACGCGTGTCAATTCCAAAACGCAGGAGAGCAAACATCACGACGCTGCCTGTAGGATGCTCTGAAGGATTGCTGTGAATCCGAATGCAGAGGCGAATCGCCGGGGTTGGACGTCTAGAATCAATGGGTGCATCAGTGAGAGGTGTACGTTCGACGACGCAATGTGTCTACACCCTCCACTGCCCTCATTTGATGAAGGCTGCGCAGAATCAATAGGCCACCCCTGAAAAGCGAAGATGAGCAAGTCTGGGGCAGTTTGCTGACAAATGGCAGCAGTTCATCTTGCGCAAGAGTCAATACTGAGCTGCCGAAAGGGCATGGTCTTTTAGAAGGATCTTCGAGAGCGTCACAGCAATGGCAATCTGCAAAGAAAGCGCAATGAACCTTCAGCAAGAGCGTTTGCAACTACATTTCTGATCCTGTCTGCCAAGCAGCTCTGGCTTTCTTCTGACAGGCAGCGCTCATATGAGGCACGCTCCATATTCATTGCGCATTTCCGTGGCATTGGATGTTGGCCAGAAACCACATTTCTTACTGGTTTTTCGGCAAGTATACCCAATGTCATTCCCTTTACGACAGAAAATGACAGTAAAAACTGACCGTTGCTCGTGTGGGCATAAGCAACGCCAAAATGTTGGGCCTTGGAAAGGGCATGAGCACTGCAAATGCATGAGCGCCAACAAGCATTTTGTGCGCTAACAACTTGGGCTTCATGGTCATACTTCAAGTTTGTGAGAACAAACCGTAGCGCAACATGCAACCGCGGAATTCCTGCTGCATCCTCACACAAGCGCTCAGGATTCTGGAAGATTACACTGCTGCCGACGCGCGCAGGCAGCGGCCGAAACACAACTCAGACAAGCCACACCGGCAGTGTGCGCGCCAAGTCCGTCAAAGACAAGGGTCAATTGGTCAACATGGTAGTCATCATGATCCTAGATTTCTGGGACACGCCGCCCCGCTCGCAGAAACCCACGCGCTGTAGTCGAAACTCCACCAGTTCAACACGGGCCTTGCGCCAATCGTCAGGAAGCTCACGGGCCTGCAACAGCAAGGGCTCATTGGATCATTGTCAAACTGGGGGCTGACGTTCTAGTTTGCCAGGTGAAGCAGTGTAGGTTTTGCTGGCCTTGTTGCTGCTTTGACCAACACAGGGAGGCTTCACACCAGTTTCGCCTGACAAGGCCGCGTGTCCCACGAATTGCGCAGCTTATTGCCGCGCATTCCTAACAGGCTGGCATGGAACGCATCCAAGTGTGGAGTACGGGCGCAAAATGTCCTCAAACACATGCAGTTAGCACAGGAAGCAGGCTTCTGTGATCGGGCGTCCTCAGCAGGTGTGCATGATGGGGCTAGACATACGGAATGGCATCTGCAGGTCTACTCCTTTGCTTTTCATTACTGCAGCTAGCTGCAGAGTGACGGAAGAGCTGCGCGTTTTGCACACTCTGTCAGGCAAGGTGCTCAAGACGAGGAAGCGCATTTCCGGCTCGCTTTGCAAAAGCCGCTTGCAAGCTTCAGGAACAGCATGGCCTGCGCAGCCTCAGTTCCTGTTGCAGGCAACTGCCGGCGACTTTTCAGACTGGGCGGCAACACCAACTCCTCTTCGGCCTGGTTGCACGAGACGAGCCGCTAGCATCTTGGGCATCATTCATGGCCTGGACATGCATACAATCGCGCAAGGTCCTGCCAAGGCCACTCAAAAGGCGTCAGCCAACTACGTTGGAGTTTGGCCGTGGATGCTCAGTGCAGCGTAGCGCCGTGCTCTTGCCAAGTAGGTCCTGCAGGCGTTGCTCCGGCAACAGGCAACAACACCTGGTGGCCACACTGCATTCATGCAGCGATGCTACGCCCAACGCACGCACCCCTCAAGCAACACCAATTGGAAAACGTTCTAGCAATCACACATGTTAATTGCAATTGGCGAGCAAACATCACGACACTGCCTGTCGCATGCTCTAAAGGATTGCTGTGAATCCGAACGCAGAGGCGAATCGCAGGGGTTGAACGTCTAGAAGCAATGGGTTCATCAGTGGACGCTCGACAACGCAATGTGTCTACACCCTCCGCACAGCCCCCAGCGGCCTGCGCGTGATGGCGGCTCACAAAAGCGAAGATGGGCAAATCTGGGATAGTTTGCTGACAAATGGCAGCAGTTCATGCTGCGCAAGAGTCAATGTTGATGAGCCGCTGGATGGGCATGGTGTCACGGCGTCTAAGCATTGCACATTGCTGGCGCTTCTTGAAAAGAGTCCCAATTGTCAACATCAGAGGCAACCTGCAAAGAATGCCCATTGGACTGAGAGCACTTCTGAAGAACCCGTCAAGCGCGTTTACATCTAGGTTTGTGACCCTCTCAAAAAGCTTTGCTCTTCTGGCACCACCGACGACGGGCAGCACTCGCGCAAGTTCGGAGCCACACTGTTGAAACTTGCGCCGAGCAAAAATGTTGGCAGAGCGTTTGCAGCATTTGCGCTTTGCAACGGGCAGGGCACCGTCTCACACGTTGCAGAAACCGGCCGGATTACAGCTTCGTGCTCCCAATTCCAATTCCACGCGACTTGAACAGCACTTCGCACAAGCTCTGCGAGACCTTCTCACCTAGAAGTAAGCAAAAGCTGCCAATCTGGTTCCATCAGAAGCACCCAGGATTCCAACAGTTCAAAAGCGCTGGTCACGCAACCCGCGGTTGTCTAAAGATAGTTTGTAGCCTGCTTTGGATTGAATTGAATACGCCTCTTGCTGTTACTGCTGCTGCAACCCACATCGACCGACAGTGGATGCGCCAAGTCCGTCAAGGACACCGGTCAATTGGTCAACACGGTAGTCATCATGATCCTAGATTTCTGGGACACGCCGCCGCTCGCAGAAATCCACGCGCTGCGGTCGAAACTCCACCAGTTCAACACACGCCTTGAGGCAATCGTTGAGAAGCTAACGGGCCAATAGCAAAGGCTCATTGGATCATTGTCAAACTGCGGGCTGACGTTCTAGTTTGCCAGGTGAAGCAGTGTAGTGTTGCTGACCATGTTGCTGCTTTGACCAACACAGGGAGGCTTCACACCAGTTTCGCCTGACAAGGCCGCGTGTCCCACGAATTGCGCAGCTTATTGCCGCGCATTCCTAACAGGCTGGCATGGAACGCATCCAAGTGTGGAGTACGGGCGCAAAATGTCCTCAAACACATGCAGTTAGCACAGGAAGCAGGCTTCTGTGATCGGGCGTCCTCAGCAGGTGTGCATGATGGGGCTAGACATACGGAATGGCATCTGCAGGTCTACTCCTTTGCTTTTCATTACTGCAGCTAGCTGCAGAGTGACGGAAGAGCTGCGCGTTTTGCACACTCTGTCAGGCAAGGTGCTCAAGACGAGGAAGCGCATTTCCCGGCTCGCTTTGCAAAAGCCGCTTGTAAGCTTCAGGAACAGTATGGCCTGCGCAGCCTCAGTTCCTGTTGCAGGCAACTGCCGGCGACTTTTCAGACTGGGCGGCAACACCAACTCCTCTTCGGCCTGGTTGCACGAGACGAGCCGCTAGCATCTTGGGCATCATTCATGGCCTGGACATGCATACAATCGCGCAAGGTCCTGCCAAGGCCACTCAAAAGGCGTCAGCCAACTACGTTGGAGTTTGGCCGTGGATGTTCAGTGCAGCGTAGCGCCGTGCTCTTGCCAAGTAGGTCCTGCAGGCGTTGCTCCGGCAACAGGCAACAACACCTGGTGGACACACTGCATTCATGCAGCGATGCTACGCCCAACGCACGCACCCCTCAAGCAACACCAATTGGAAAACGTTCTAGCAATCACACATGTTAATTGCAATTGGCGAGCAAACATCACGACACTGCCTGTCGCATGCTCTAAAGGATTGCTGTGAATCCGAACGCAGAGGCGAATCGCAGGGGTTGAACGTCTAGAAGCAATGGGTTCATCAGTGGACGCTCGACAACGCAATGTGTCTACACCCTCCGCACAGCCCCCAGCGGCCCGCGCGTGATGGCGGCTCACAAAAGCGAAGATGGGCAAATCTGGGATAGTTTGCTGACAAATGGCAGCAGTTCATGCTGCGCAAGAGTCAATGTTGATGAGCCGCTGGATGGGCATGGTGTCACGGCGTCTAAGCATTGCACATTGCTGGCGCTTCTTGGGAAGAGTCCCAATTGTCAACATCAGAGGCAACCTGCAAAGAATGCCCATTGGACTGAGAGCACTTCTGAAGAACCCGTCAAGCGCGTTTACATCTAGGTTTGTGACCCTCTCAAAAAGCTTTGCTCTTCTGGCACCACCGACGACGGGCCGCACTCGCGCAAGTTCGGAGCCACACTGTTGAAACTTGCGCCGAGCAAAAATGTTGGCAGAGCGTTTGCAGCATTTGCGCTTTGCAACGGGCAGGGCACCGTCTCACACGTTGCAGAAACCGGCCGGATTACAGCTTCGTGCTCCCAATTCCAATTCCACGCGACTTGAACAGCACTTCGCACGAGCTCTGCGAGACCTTCTCACCTAGAAGTAAGAAGAAGCTTCCAATCTGGTTCCATCAGAAACACCCAGGATTCTGACAGTTCAAAGACGCTGGTCGCGCAACTCGTGGTTTGCTTCGAACAGTTTGCGGCCTGCTTTGGCTTAGATTGGATAAGCCCGCCACTGCTACAGATTCCGCCCGACTTCACGGCAGCGGCCGAAACACAACTCAAATCGCTTCCACACCTACCCTTTGGGGCATGCCAGACGCGCCAACCGGTCAACAGGGTCACATGGTAGCTGTCACACTTGTCCTGAACTTCTGGGGCGCGGTCCTCACTTTTGCAGACATCTATCGAAATCGGTCTGAACGGGTCCCTCCAACTGTCAACATCCCTGAATTAATTAGAAACTGACAGGGCTGCACAAGCTGGTTGACAACACCATGGAAAGATCGGCTTTCTGCCGACGCCCCAGACCTTGTCCTGGGCCTCTCGCGGAGCGCAAAGCCTGGACATTCGCACCAGGCTCGCAACAAGCAAAACTCTTGCACGGCATCTGGCGCACCTTTCTGCCTTGCAAGCTTCCCATCACTTGCAGAACGACGGTAAGATGCAACAAATCATGCATGCCGTCGTTTGCTTGAAGCACGCTTGTGGAACAAATTGGCTTTCGGCCCATTTGCTGCGCATTCCCACAATGACAATCAACAGTTGCCCAATTCCAAGTGGGGAAGGTAGCACCGGTTCCAAGTTTGCACTCAGCTTCAGGCTTTGGTTTTGCGCTGACTGGCTCGACAAGTCAAGAGCTGCTGCTGAACGCACGCCCACGTGCCCTCACGCAATCAAACATGTCGCCGGCTATCAGAGTTATCACTGAGCTCGACACCTTCCCAGTGCTCCGGGGGCTTGAGCTACCGACATCCGGAGATTCGCACATGGCAGGCCCCGCATGTCACGCAGAGAAAGGAAAGCTGGAACCCTCAACTAACCGTCCCGATGCAGGATTGCCGAACACTCCCTCGCAACACATCATGGAAGATGGGGCGCAAGATCTATCAAGTGCGATTTCGGAATCGATTCCGCCACTTGGCACGCTGTAAATCACATTGCCTCGGGTCACGACGCAAATCCTCTACACATCTTGTCAAAGCAATACACTGCCGAGGTATCCATCGCTGGGTTCCAGCAGAAGGATACCCAACAAACCTTGCTTGGTGCACGGGAGTTCTTGCAACGAAGGTCCAGGCTAGCCAGCCTGCGTGAGATCTAACACACCACGTTTGCAAATCAACGTGGCTGGGCGCTCACATTCCGGCGACATGCCAGTTCTCAGCCCGTGTCTGTCCGTCGGGATAAATGGAAAGGCCGAGCTCAATTCCATTCAAGATGCCACAATTTTACGCTTTCAGGATAAAAAGGTCACAAACGCTCTGCATGTGAGCTGGACTAGGCATGATTGCAATCGTGGGAATCTCAGGACCGATCCGGAGACGCCGATATGGGGACTTGATACACCGGATGCTTGAAAAAGGGCACTTCCAGAATGATGTGGTCACGGGAAGCCTTCCTGCCAAACAAACACAGCTTGCTCTGGTCCGAGCGCGCCATCAGCGCGCCCACCAGCGCGATTGCATGGCTTGCGCATGCAAGCCATGTGGCCTGCGGATGGCGCCAACATCCCCAGCGCATCCATGTCAAGATCGAGTTTTGCAGCTTGCAGCCTTGCTCTGCATCAATAAAGCGCCCCACCCCTTGCTCCTGAATCGCCAACATCAAGAATCTACTGGCCTCGCGGCCTCGCGGCCTCGCCCAAGGCGTGAGTTGTGACTCCTAAGCTCTGCAAGCACAAGCACTACGGTCCCGGAAACTCACAGCTATGAAGTTGAAGATTCAACCTGTCGGGCGATGGCTTGTTCTGGCTGCCCTTGATCCGTTGCCCTTGCAAGCCCATGAGGAATGAGAAACTGCAGCCGCTGGAACCGGCTGCGTCATGGACCAGCTGCCAGGACGGCCTAGAAGTACTCTGCTCAGTCATCTAGACCAGCATCATCCGACCAGAGCCTGGGCATTGGCCAAAAACTTGGCCGGCTGGGCAGCTGAAGAGGAACACAGGAGATGAGCCGCAACGGTGCGAGTTGCGGCCTGTTGCCTTAAGTCTGTGATTTGTTTCAGCCCTGCTCCACACCGGATGCGAACACAGCTCTTCAAGATTGTGTGCTCGAAGACCTTGTGCCAACGAAAGCGTGAAAGCAAAGCAGCGGCGTCTCCCTCATTCCAACTGCGCCGACAGCACCGTCCAAACCTAAACGCCTGGTGTTGCACAAGCACAAGCGCAGGAGCGCAAAGCCAACACTGTTCTTTGTCACACAAAACCTCGGTTCGACTCTGAAGCAAGGCTGCCACTGAGACTTGATGCCCGCAGAGTACTGACGCAGAGGTTTCTATGAGCGAGGCCCAAGCAAGTGACACGTGTCACGCGCCAGCAGGGGCACGATGAGACATCATGTTGCGCAGCCACCTGTGGCGATTATGTTCTGCGCTTAAAGGCAGTGTCAAGAGCTCTCTTCCTGCCTTCAGCCCTTCGTCAAGCCAGAACGCCGTCATGTCTTTACGCACAGAAATGGCAACATGGTTGGCATTGGCTCAACACAGCTTTGAGATCCATGAGGACAGACCTGCGCGCACTTGGCAGTTTACAAAGATACTAGGACACACAGCGCGACACGAACTGTAATGCCCGAACATCTGCCGAATGCTGCATTATGATGCTGATTTGCCAACATGTCTGAAGACCTCGCCACTGGGCAACTGCTGCAATGAGAACAAGGAAAGCAACGTCGAGTCTACGCAAGTGGAAAGCTGAGCGCATTGTCTAGCGGGATGATTCTTCGATCCCTCCGCCTGACCTCCGAGCAGAAACTCGCACGGCAGGCATACTTGCCTGCAGGCGCAATCCGATGAAGCTCCCCTACTCTGAACAATAGAAAGACGCCAATCACAACCACGAACAAATGATCTGTGGGGCTGGAGCGCAGCGTCGCATGATGCGAGAATTGACACCAGGCGTGCGTTTGTCTCACATACAGATTGCACTCCGCAAGCGTAGCAAGTGCCAGGTGGCTGTGGGTCAAAACCAATGGTACCATTTTGGGGTAGGCGCACCACCCATTTTAGTCGATTTTAGTGGGGACTGGGATGTTCACTGGGGGTACGGGCTTTTGACGCATGGCCAGGTCCTTCCAAGTTGGAGAAATGGCGAAGCTGGGCGCCGGCCTTCCGGTTGCTTCTGGGGAATTGAATCTGCAATGCTGACCCATGCTTCATGCAAGCGGACGCGTGTCATCCCAACGGCACCTTCCCGAGTGCGCGTTGTTGGCCCACCAAGCAAGATCAAGATTGCTCGGCAGCAGCAAGGCAGTTGAAGGGAACACGAACCACAAAATCCAGAACGAGGCCTACTTCAAGCGGGCAAAAACACTCTTGCGCGCGTGCGCACAGGCCTGATCTTCACATCACAAGGACCTGCTTCTCCAAAAGCCCAGGGTGTCGCACAACATGCTCCGAGGACAGGGCGACTGCCATGAGACCCTGAGTGAAGGCCCTGCTCCACACCGGATGCGAACACAGCTCTTCAAGATTGTGTGCTCGAAGACCTTGTGCCAACGAAAGCCTGAAAGCAAAGCAGCGGCGTCTTCCTCATTCCAACTGCGCCAACAGCACCGTCCAAACCTAAAGGCCTGGTGTTGCACAAGCGCAAGCGCAGGAGCGCAAAGCCAACACTCTTCTTTGTCACACAAAACCTCGGTTCGACTCTGAAGCAACGCTGCCACTGAGACTTGATGCCCGCAGAGTACTGACGCAGAGGTTTCTATGAGCGAGGCGCAAGCAAGTGACACGTGTCACGTGCCAGCAGGGGCGCGATGAGACACCAAGCAGCGAAGACGAGAAACCAGAAACACAAATGTTGTTTTCCTCCTCTGCAATGGCACATCGTCATCCTCAAACTCACATCTTTGACGTCTTACAGCATGCAGCGACTTGCAACAAACATCATGCCTGCTAAGTGCAGCCTGCAGCGAACACAAATCGAGGCTGCCCAAATATCGGATATCAAGCTTTCCGCCGACATACTGCAAGGCGACCTGCTTGCTTTGGCTCTCTATTTTACTTCTCACGTTCCTGGTCCTCTGCATCTTTAAGGCGCAAAGACCTGTCAGCTTCAGCGCAAACCTGTGAGCGGACCGCGAGGCTTTCGCGCGAACGCAAGCCTCATGGCTTCGCCTGACCCAGTTCAGAGAGATTCAAACAATGGTGTTGAGCATGTTCTTTCGAGCAGCACTGCGTGTTGGGTTGCAGCTGGGCAACATCACTTTGCGGCAACAACAGCGTTCATGCAGCGATCCGGCATCAAATGCGGGCACCCCTCAAGAGGCAGAACCAGCAAAACTCCTGGCAATCACTCGCATCAATCCATGCTAACCCCAAGAGCTGCCAAACGAACATCAACGCCCTGTCGGTAGCAGGCCCTTGAGGGCTGCTGCGAATTCATGCAAAAAGCAGCGCCGGAGTTGGACATCTAGAATCAAGGAGTCAATCAATGAGCAGGTGGACGAGGGACGATGACATGCATCTGCCACTTGCCCTCATTTAAATCGTGGCCACTGCGCAGGAGCGAGGTCTTGGTGGCGGATTCCTGGCGTTGCTTGGGCAAAGACCCAAAAGACCCACGTGCAAGCAGCATCACGGAAACTGATGGCGGTCACGCCTGCACTTCAAGGCTGCAGCTATGCAAATCAGACCTTCTTTTCCCGGAAGATGCCAGCCTTCCAACTCCGTGAAAGCCAAGAAACACAAGCTCAGATTCCGCCTACTCAGTTCGTAGTCACGTCAGATCGTTTAGACTCATTGGTTCTGCAAACGACTCACGCGCTGCAGACTAGGTGCATTCGCTGCCGCTCCCTGCCTCAAAGTTGATGAGTTGCAGTGGCACACTGGTCTTCGCATCGAAACACAAGCCTTGGCACGGGTCAATTCATTGTACTTACATCTCCTGAACGACTCTTAAGCAGGCTTGTGGCAGACATCACGGCATCCATGACCAGCAACCGAAGCACACAGGTGCTGCCGCACCCTTGCTCCTGTGCCATTCACAGAAAAACGAGCCCCTGCCGGAAGTATTTGGCCACTGGGCCTTTTCACGATAGCCTCTCAGCAAACGAGAGGCGCAGCTCTCGCTTCTCCCGACCTCCCGACGCAAACGCGCGGCTACGAACAGCGCCAACGCACTTCCTGCGCCAAAGGCTTCCCGGGAGTTCCGCGTAGAGTCGCCCCCTTCAAATGGCCAAGGATGAGCCGAGTGGTCTGAAGTCCTGCCATTTTTGTTTCTTGGGAAGGCAAAGCCAGAACGAGGCATGTCTGACCACGCAAGCCACACGAGTCCTGACCTGCACCACGCAAAGCCAGCAATGCCGTGGAAACAGCAGCATATGCACCGCGCGCTTGACAACTACCTCGGGTTGCGCTCCAGCGCATGAGGCGCAACGGTGTCTACCGCCCGGCTGCGGGCATTCAGCATCTGTGGCTGCCACTGCACACGCTCGGGTCACGCTGAGCCAATCGCCCTCCCAGGGCTGCTCCTACTCCATCGCAAAAGGAATCGACCAGAGAATGGGCACGCTCCAGCGGATGGGCCAGCCAGCTCTACAGCACAGCCCATGCATGCCAAAGCAGGGTTGTGAGAAGGGCTCCGTCGCAGCTATGGCCTAAGGTCTGAAGCCCTTGGCCGAGCGCGAACGCTGCATCTTGGGGCAGGTGCAAGCCACGTGCTACTTCACCTGGCAGCTTGGTGAGGCATTGGTTATTCATGGTGGTTTGCCTCTTGACAGGCTGTGTCACGACCGTGCTGGTCCAGCGTTGTTGGCTGCGCTGCAAATGGTCTTGCAAGCGTATTTACTTTCAGCCTCAGCTCCTGCACCAGACATGTGCTGCCAAGTCTGCAAAAACCGATTCCACACGATTGTGGGCACAAACGCTCCTTAGCTCCGAGCAAATGGAAGCTCGAGCGATCAAAGTCCGCGACCGCAAGCTTCCCAGTCTTGAAGCGGGGCTCGGATTCCTTGCTTGCGCCTCGCTAGGCAGCCTGAGACTCAGACCGCTGGAGCGCTCTAATCTCGCCCTGCCTGTGACAAGCCTCAGGATTCCCTGGAGCAACAACTAAAGCCAGCAACCCTTTCAAGCTGAAGCCCGAAAGGACTTCCTGCCATGCCGAGCGCAACTGCTTCAATGTCGCCCGCGCTGTTGAGCGAGACAAACTTGCGACGTGAAAGAGCATACACGCAAGCTCAGATTGCCTCTGGTGAAGACTCTCTAGGACAAGCGGGCCAAGAGGGCAACGCGCTCAAATGCTGAAAGCGAATGATGTCATTCAAACGGAAAGGAGCCCGGCACGGATGGCAGACCGCGAGCAGGCCTGCCAAAACGGCAACGTGCGAAAGCCCAACACTCGTGCCGTACAGGACTGCGTAGGTAACATGCCTCCCGTGCTCAGGTAACCAGAGTGGCTGCGGGCACAAAGCAGGCTTGGGATACCGCACGAAGAGACCGCAGGCTATCACGCTGATTGAGGTGAAGAGCTTCGTGACTGTGTCGAAAGAGCACCTCAACAGGGGCTTTAAGATTATCCACCTGGCTTCCGCAACCGTCCGCGACATGGGGTTTTGCTTGCGCTGCAATGAACTTGCTATGCTCCGCGGAAGCTTCCAAGAGTTGACGGGACACTGCCGAACGCAAAGCTTAACTGCCTGAAAAGAGCCTTGCTTCCAGCAACTTCTCTGTGAAGCCACACGCTTGTGACTGCGAGCCCAGCTCAAGTTGAGACATCCTCTGAATCTGCAACAGACATTCCGGATGACCGCAGCGCCCGTGAGTGATCTGAGAGTGAGATCAGCCAGCCAACACTTCTGATAGCTCCCGGCAAGCGGGTGCGGCCCATTTGCTGCCCGAGGTCGGCACGAGGTCCGCGCGCAGATCTCCCATTGCCAGGCTCCGAGCGCACCCGTGGGGGCCGGCCAGGTCAAGCACAGGAGTATCCATGGAAGTCCGTAACATCAAGCCCCAGAAGCCGGGCTCAAGATGTTTGCGTGCGGGGCCTGACAGAATTCAGCGTCGAGAACTCCACTCTCATCCGGCCAGCAGGCCTCGTGAGCCCCAAGGCAGAGATGCTTACTGCTGCCCAGAACATGGGCAGACTGTCACGTTGCGTCAGATAGACGTCCGACTAGCAGTCGGCGGAGAGGTGACCTGCGCTTGGCGCAGCCTTGTATGGCTTCAACCCAGGCGTGCGATGACCAGCTCCGCAACAAAGGCCGCATCTATGTTCAGCAAGAAGTCCTGCAAGGGCAACGTATTGGAGCTCGGGAGCCAGAATAGCAACAACCAGCTGCAAGCAAAACCCGAAAATGGGGCATGGGTCCATGGGGAACTGGGCCACTCAAAGATGTCCTGGCATACCGCGCCCTTGTCGGCGTCGATGCGGCTCATACAGGGCAACCTCGCTGTGAGGTTTGCAAGATGAAGCAATGCTTGGCACAAGTGGCGCCGTTCCTTTCCGTGACAAACATGATTGCCGCACATCCACCCACGGTGTCGTTAAGCGATTCCCGAAACCCTTGGTAACCAGACCCATGAAAACAGTTCCTAAACTCCTGTCGCACAACTGTATAATTTAAGGCACGTGCCATCACGCATTCTGGCAGCGGTGGAACTCACTTATCCACCAAGAACACTTGCACGAAAGGGTTCCCAGAGCCAAGAAATGACAATTCGGCCAAGCGGCCAGATTATCTCGCTTCTTTTTCTTTGGTGGCGCTGTAGGGAAGTCTGTGACCCCAAAAGTTGTTTGTGCTGATCTCTGCCCCACAAATACAGGATCCCTGGATTCCCTTCAAAGGTTGCAGGTTGCTGGTGGTGTCCATTGAAACGAACGAAAACCGGAAAGGGAGGCTTCAATTGGCAGAGCTTCTAGCCAAGGCGCAGCCTCTCAGATGGGGAGCCTCTGTACAACGGCGTCAAGCGTCAAGCGGCACCTTGAGATTTTTGCTTCTGATTTTGGCTTGGCTGACAATTGCGCGCACTGTCCTGCGCTCTCAAAAAAAACTAGCACGTGCAGCTGTCACAACTCATGGCTTCATCGCTTCATCTCTTTGAGCCGCAATGTGGGCGCACCTGAGACTCGGATCTAGGCGTTCCGTCACTCCGCAATGCTCATTGAGAAATTTAGCATCACTTTTTTCCCCCTAGTGACCTGTTGTACGAGTGACTT
Organism: Effrenium voratum; assembly: GCA_963377175.1. Taxonomy (NCBI): domain Eukaryota; class Dinophyceae; order Suessiales; family Symbiodiniaceae; genus Effrenium; species Effrenium voratum. The sequence continues at coordinate 69,824 of CAUJNA010002835.1, read as the reverse complement.
GTTGCAGGAGTAGCCGTCGATTGATCTGGGTCCGTCAGGGTACCCCCTTCCATTCTGAGACAAACCCATCTCTAAAGTGACGACTCAATCCTGGCCGGCTTCCAACACAAACGCATTCTCAACTTGCCCTGCTGGATGTCCCGTTTGGTCCAAAGGCGCCACAAGACTGATGTTGCGGGTGGGCCGGGACGCGGCGTAGTGGTTCAGAATAGGCGCAATTCAGAAGTGGTAAATATTGAGGGCCTGGGTGGGTCCAGAACAAAACATTTACACTCCCTCAGGCCTCTGCAAATGGAGCCAAGTCTTCGAAAGGGGCCCTTGGAACTTCCATTTTAGTCTGGGGGAAGGTATCAGTCCTGTCTTGTCTCAAACCCTCGTAGAACCAAAAGCTGGGTCGCATGGACGAGCACATATGCGCACATATGTTTGGCGAACGGCCCTCGGAATCCCAGAACACTTAATCCACCCGGTGTGTGGCAAGCAAACAGAATGCTCGGAGGTTTGTTGGCGATCTTTCTCAAACACCAACCGATGGAATGCACCTGGCCGTCATCAAGTAAGAGCCCCAACATCCACGCGCGTGAAAACAGGCGCCAAGCATCACTGCGGACGTTTGCTCATCCGCTTAACCTCAAACCATTGCTCGACATGCTAAACCGCGCGGTAAAAAAAAGGGTGCAATAGCTTCCTTCACGCAGTCAAATTGCTCAGCCCCTTCCAACAGCTCCAGCTGCACGCTACCAGTGTGCGGCGGGAGTCCGAGAGACATCCGCTACCACTGTTGGCAACAAACTTGCAAGCATGGCTTTGCTTTGCTTTCACGAAGTCATCTCTGGGGAATATGGGCATTCTGAAAGGTGTCCTATTCGATTGCCTTCCAGCAAGCAGGCGCGACTGTTCAAATACGCCATGTCCATAGCTGAATTCCTGTACCCGAGTATGCATTTCCTTGTGAGCCAAAAGAATGATTGTTGCTACAACAGCAGATTCGGAACCAACACAAGGGCTTGTCAAAGTCGAGAAAAAAGGAAGAAAAAGGCGTTCGTCCCTTTGGTTTCCCTTGTGTTCACCAACCCAAGACGGACACCCAACCAAAACACCACACACAAAAAACGGAGGGAAAAGAAAGAAGAAACAAAACCTTCGGCAGGCGAGCGGCACGTAGTGATGCTTCGCAAAATCTCTCCGGGACACCGGCCTGCACGAGCTTGGGCTTTGCCAGCCTGCCATGTCCAGCACCGATTGCTTCGAAGAGCCGGGCGCCGGCATGCCGGCGCTGCAGGCCGTCATCACGGCCTCTGGTCGGATCACGATTCGTTCCCCAGAACACAAAAGGAAACACCCGGTAGCTGGGAGGCTTCAGGGGCCCCCAAGCCCTCTCCCGCACCAAAAAAAAGCGGCAATCTGTCGAAAAAGCGTGCAAAGCGTGGGGAAAACCTGGACTCCGGTCACGCCAAGCCGCTATGACTGCGTTGTAGTCAAGCCAATCGGAGAGCACCAGCTCGTGATTGCTGAAGTTGAATTCCTGCTGGATGTTGTTGCACATCTGCTCGGAGAGCTGTGTCCAGCGGCTGCTGTTCAGCATCCAGTCTGAACGAAGGCCTTGCCCCTGAAGAAATCCCAATGAAAAGCCATAAAGGTCGTCGTAGAGGTAATGACTGGCGTCCATGTAACTCGAGATTTCCCTGCCGTCAAACTTGTACGTGACGAGCGGGCCTGTGTTGAGCCCTTTATAGTCCGACCCCCTCATTGCAAGAATGACCTCTGACATGTTCTCTGTGCCTGGAAAAGACACGTAGAATGCCGTGCCGTTGAAGTAGCAGAAGCCGTCTGTGTGCGGGTGTTGCTGCATGACGAGAGGTATGGGAACGTAGCAGTCCGCAGCATGTGTGTGGCAAGCACAGGCGTTTGCCTCTGCGCAAAGCCCTTCTTGGAGTAGGTGGCCGCAACCAGACTTCGGCGCCTCATCCGTCCACTCCACCAAGCGCGAGCGACTGGCGCAGTTGGAAACATCGCAGAGTGCTCCTTTGCCTCCGCTTTTGTCTTTTGATTGTTGGACCGCTCCTGGCTGTCTCGCAGGTCCTCGGAGCAGGCACTTGGCAGCCGCGTGCACTCGCATGCCGTGGACGATGGCCTCGGTGACCTCAGCAGAGTTCGAGTCATTTGCCATCAACTCCTGCAGCGCCTTCTCGTCGGCGAAGGACTCAACTGTCAGGTCAAGCATCGAAATAGAGTGAAAGCTTGGAAGCAACTGCTCCAATTCCGCGCAAGCCCGATCTGAAGCCTCCTCCAAGAAGCTGAAATTGTGAAGGAGTTGCTCTGCATCAAGATCATACCATCCGTTGACGAGGCAGTACACGTCATCCAGAGGGTACACATGGTCCCGGGTCGTGACTGCGCGACCATCAGGCAGTCTGAAGGTGAATGGGGTTGCCGAAGGCGCAGTAAAGAATTCGGAGACAAATCCAAACTCCTGCCTCGGTTCGTCCAACTCAAAGACTCAAGCAAGCAAGAAAGTACCCACGGACGCAACGCAACACAACGCAACCCAAAACTGATTCGGCCTATGTCTTGTTGAACCCTCCTTCCTCATTTCGGGGTATGACTGGAGTACGCAGGGCGGCAGCATCGTTTGCCAACCAGTGAGAACGCACAGCCAGGACCAGCGCCCATGACAAATGTGACAAATGCAGGAAATGGCAACTAACAATCATAATAATAATGATGAAAATGATAATCAAAATCCGCCCATCATCATCATCATCATCATCATCACATCATCATCATCATCATCATCATCACGGTGCTCATCATCATCAGCTTCTTCGTCATCGTGCTTATCTTTTTTTATATACGTTTCAAGTGTCCCGGTAGACCCGATTCGAGATGCAGAAGATGCGCGGACATGATTATCATGATGACTGCTGGTGATGCTGAGGATGCGTCATGATGATTATCATGTCAGTTTCATCATCATCATCATCAGCATCATCATCACGGTGCTCATCATCATCATCTTCTTCGTCATCATCCTTATCTTTTTTATGTACGTTTCAAGTGTCCCGTTAGACCCGATTGGAGATGCAGAAGATGCGTGGACATGATTATCATGATGACTGCTGGTGATGCTGAGGATGAGTCATGATGATTATCATGTCAATTCATCATCATCATCAGCATCATCACGGTGCTTATCATCATCATCTTCTCCGTCATCGTCCTTATCTTTTTTTATATGATTATCATGATGACTGCTGGTGATGCTGAGGATGCGTCATGATGATTATCATGTCAGTTGGTGTTCATCATCATCATCATCATCTTCTTCGTCATCGTCCTTATCTTTTTTTTATACGTTTCAAGTGTCCCGTTAGACCCGATTTGAGATGCAGAAGATGCGTGGACATGATTATCATGATGACTGCTGGTGATGCTGAGGATGCGTCATCATGATTACCATGTCAGTTCATCATCATCATCATCAGCATCATCACGGTGCTTATTCATCATCATCCGTTAGACCTTCTAATACATAAAAAAATGATAAGGACGATGACGAAGAAGATGATGATGACGAGCACCGTGATGATGATGCTGATGATGATGATGATGAACTGACACGATAATCATCATGACGCATCCTCAGCATCACCAGCAGTCATCATGATAATCATGTCCACGCATCTTCTGCATCTCAAATCGGCTCTAACGGGACAACGTATATAAAAAAAAATAAGGACGATGACGAAGAAGAGAGCACCGTGATGACGATGCTGATTATGACTCAAATTGGGTCTAACGGGACAATGAGGAACACGATGATGAGAATGATGATGAACATGATGATGATGAGCCTGATGATGATGATGAACATGATGATGAAAATGATGATGAACATGATGATGATGAAAAGGATGATGAACATGATGATGATCATGATGATGATGATGATGACGATGATGATGAACATCACCATCATCATCAGCGTCATCATCATTTTCACGTTCATCACATCCCCAGCATCTGCAGCAGTTACCATGACAATCATGACAACGCATCTTCTGCATTTCCAGTCGGGTCTAACGGGACACTTGAAACGTATATAAAAAAGAAGAGCGCCACGGTTTTGATGATGAACATGATAAGGAACATGATCCTGCTTTCTTGTCATGTTCATCATGAGGATGCGCATCGGGATGATGATGATGATGATGAATATGATGACGATGATGATGATGATGAACATCATCACTTTCATCATCATGTCCATCATGATCATTTTCGTCATGTTCATCATCATCATCATCATCATCACCATCATCATTTTCATCATCATGTTCCTCATTATTTTCATCATCGTGTCCATCATGATCATTTTCTTCATGTTCATCATCATCATCATCATCACCACCATCATTTTCGTCATCATGTTCCTCATTATGTTCATCATCATCATCATCATCATCCTATCACTGCACATCCTCAGCATCACCAGCAGTTAGCATCATCCCCAGCATCAGCAGCGCAGCAGTTGTCATGACCTCTGCATTTCCAGTCGGATCAGAAGAGCGCCGTCATCATTTTCAACATCATGTTCATCATACTCGTTGCTTGAATTTGTACCCGTTTGATCAACACACCACTACTCCATCATCATAATCATCATTTTCATCATCATGATCATCATCATTTTCCTTTTCATCATCATCAGCAGCAGTCATCATGACAATCATGACAACGCATCTTCTACATTTCCAGTCGGGTCTAACAGGACGAACATGATGAGGAACATGATCATGCTTACTTATCATGTTCATCATGAGG
>CAUJNA010002835.1:0-60000 GCA_963377175.1 Effrenium voratum | reverse complement strand
ACCACCCATTTTAGTCTATTTTAGTGGGGATTGGGATGTTCACTGCGAATCGGGCGTTTGACCCGTGGCCATTTGCACGGGTTGCTTGTTTGCCCCTTCGCAAACCTGCATGCTGGCCATGAAGAAGTCGCCCAAAACTGTGCCGACGAAAGCTTCTGCCTGAACCTCTGCGCCTTTGGCAAAAGCTTTTTTTGCTGGTGCGAAATCAGCAAAGAATGAGACATGGAATGAACCCTGGCTTTGGTCCCCTTAAAAGAAACAACCAGGATGGCTTGTAGGGGTCATTCCATTCAGGGGTGCCCTTCAAAGAAACCACAAGCACGGTTTATGAGGGTCATTCCATTTCTCGTTCCCTGCCTATCGCGCCAACAAATCGTTTGGGCAGCCCGGTCCTTCCTGATGCGGCTGTTCGCGCACTCCCTGGCCCAAGCCCCCGCCCCACCGAAGACGCAGAAGCCATCCTGGGGCCAAAAGGCTTCCACCACCCGCTCAATGGGCAGCGTGTAGGCCTGGATCGAAGCTGAATGTTGATTCAAGATGAATAAACCCGTCCCACTATTAGGGGCGGTGTTCCCTCCAAAAGTAATGAATCCCCAGTGTTGATTACAAACCCGTCCCACTTTTAGGGGGGTGGGGTGAGACCCACTGCCGTATCCCCGAAGAGAGCTGGTACCTTGTGGTAGTAGAGAATGTATGAGCTGGTCCCCGGATCTATTCTGCAAGAAAGTCCAGTGCGCCAATAGTGGAGGAACTGAGAATAGAAGTCCCTGGATACCTGCAAGGCGCTCTGCTAAGTCGTGTTTGTAATGGCTGCAGGATGCAACGGTACTACAAGATAGGGCCTTGAGCCAAAATAGCATGCGTGAGCGTGGGGCGCAGGGTCAATTGAAAAGCACAAGCAACACAAAAACAGACACAATTTCTTGACCCTGAACACCAAAATGGCATTCTTCACTTCATGGCCTTTAGCCGTAGCCATACTTATGGTGTGCTTGCCGTAGCCATATCGAAACTTAAATCATCCTATTTCTGTCGCGGATGAAATGTCTTGTTGGCAGAATGGGAAATGCCTTGTACTGATTGGACGAGATACCTAACTGTACGGAAATGTGAGAAAAGCTTTATACACGCAGGATTGTGTGAAACTATTGATCACTCACAAGCATAGTCTCGATGTGCAGCAGGATCAATCGATTGGAATTCGTGGTGTCGTTTTCCGTGCGATGGCTTTTTGCATGGGTTGTTGTCATAGTATCTCATCGCTTCTGCAAGTACCAACGGTAGCTGCTATCGGATTGGCTTGCATATCCTCCACCATAGTCCTCCCATCCCTGGTAGCCAAAGCTCTTCCATCCTTGCTGATAGGATTGGTTCCATGGCTTCCATGCTGTCTCATTCTCCTGCTTCTTGTTCTGATTGTGGTCCTTTTTTGCGGTGGTAATTCCTCTCTTGATCAGCTGCAAGGCTGCGAATATAGACCAGCAATGGGGTATGAGAGTCGGAGTCGCATGATCCAAGCATTAGCATCTCATTCTTGATGCGCTTGTAGCGCTCGGCGGAAGTGACCTTGCAATCGGAGATGACCTTGTCAACATCTTCGATCATAGAATCCATCGTACTCTGATCGAGCTTGGATATCTCGAATTGACTTCTTGTTGGATGTCAGTCTTTCCCCAACTGAACACAAAGGTCATCATGCAATCCGGAAACGTTCTGTCAAATCCTGAATCTTTCATGTAAAGATGGTGACGAGCAATGGATTTAATTGCGCAAGAGGTAGACATGGTGAAATCCATTCGCTCCGCCAACGGCATGTCTTGTGTTCCATTCCAAAGGTTCTTGAACTTACCCATAATGTAGTTCATGAGGCGTGCTCAGGATTGTAAACGAATTGTAGTTTACTGAACGTCTTTGCGGACTTGTTGGCGTCGCCTGTTATCGCATCGCAGTGGTACTCAGTGACGAGCGGCATGATGCCTTTCTGCTGCACCATGGCTGATGGCCGGATCAATATGGAAAACTCCAATGATAGCAAATGGAAGGTCAGCTCTTGACATGGCGGGCGTCGTAGGAGAGAACAGGGTTCTGAGTGGGTTTTGGAAATGTTCCACGAGTCTCATTGTTCTGCTCAATGTGGATGACGACAATCTCGCTGTGCCATTGTACGGCGGTGCGTGGCGGCAATCTCTGTCCAAAAAACTCCTCCTGGTTTGTTCCGGTGGATGCCAAACAGTCGGGTGTTGGAGTATCATAGTCCGGATCATTGCAAACGTCTTCGAGCCCGAAGAAACATCTGAACATTCCAAACGTAGTACTCCGGGATTGGCTCTTTGTTGAAATGTAACGTGCCAACAGTTCGACTTGGCATGTTTTCCACCTCGGACAAAGCATGCGATGGACTTGGAGGACCATAGCCTGATGACGATGCCTTTGTATCCGCATTTTGTGAACAGCTTGATGAGATCAGAGGTCTTATCTTGTTCTGGGTAGAGGAACGCGTCTGCGATGCAAAGGATATGCGCACTGTTCTGCAGTGCTTGATTGGCCATGACTTGAATTCTCGCTATCCAGCTTCGTAAGGTTCCCGTAATTCACTGTCAGACTGTTGAGTGAAATGCTGGATGGATAATCCTTTCTCTTGAGGTTGTCCACAACGTTGCCATCAGTTCCTTGCATCAGGGGTCCCAGAATGTTCGGGATCGCTGTAGTTCCCAAGCTTCTTGAGTCCGATCGGAAGTCGCAGTGGATACCCCGAAGGGTGCTGCGCTGCTCTGAACTCTTCCATGGTCGGATGCTCACCTGCGTGCTTGGACCGGGAATTGTCCAAGACCGATGCTGCAAAGGAGCTCGCCGAGATTCAGCAGTCATTCACGGAGTTCATGGAGAGGTACCGCACGGATCGAAAGAGGACACACCCTGACCTGACCGATTGCGAGTTGAGATCCTGGGCGCACGTGAACCCAGATGAGAACCTCGATGAAGATGAGTTCTACTTCTCACGATTGAATTCAGCCACATTGGCCGGATGGGGAGGTTCCACGATGACCTTGACGGATCGATCTTCTCTTGCGCTCATGCTTTCCTCATCATGGTCTGTCGAACGCCGTCTCTTCTTGGTCTCGCTGGGTTGCTCTTGTTCCGGTTGATATTTGTCGCGCTTGTCGCGGGAGATGCCCTTGTCAGTGTGCTTGAAGAAGTGCTCAGCAAACTCTTGGATCTTGGATTCACGTTGTTCTCGGTCCTCGTGGTCGAGATTCTTCTTCATGATCCAGTGGCTGTGCATAAGAGGCTGTCCATCGGTATCGCATGGATCGATGGTGTGTTCTGACAGGGCAGTTCTTTCTTCCGTGATTCGGATGTTGTACTGGTTGTCTTGTGTGAAGGCAAGGATCAACAATGCATCGCGTCCCTTGGGAACATGTGTCAGCGCTGCGTCTGATTCCTGATCATCGTAGATGATATCGTCGACGCATGCCATGTGAACGTGTTGTCTTCCCCGACGGGTGCTAGTTCGTCCTGGCTTGACTCCTTGCTGCAGGATCTTCTCGATCTGAGTTCCATAGGTGGAATGGAACATGAATGTGACGGCCTTCTTCCTGAACGGAGAGATCTTCCTGTCCTGCTCGATGGATCGGCGCTGCCGTGCTCTCATCTTCATGGTCCTGATCACGAGGCTTGGATGCATTGGGCAAGTCGTATGACGGCTCTTCCCAGGTGTTCTTTACAGGGGTGACGCATCTCACATACAGCTCCATGTTGTCGTTGTTGTAGAATGATTTGCCATTAGGTCTGAGTGCACGGAATGCTGCCTTGGATGTGAGGCTGTCAATCCATCGGTCTCTGGGGACAATGGCGTTCCTTGCTTCCCGTTCTTGGTACGATCCATCAAACTTCTGATATACGAACGCTATCTCGAATCTGGGTTTTCCAAAGGATGGAAGCATGGTCATGAGGAATATGCCTGGTATGGTGCCAAGGAAGTCTCGCGCATGAGTGATCGCACACAATGCCTCACATCCAGGTTGAAATTGATAGCCCTCTTCAGTTCTCGTCCTTCTCCTGGATGGTGTCAAAGGCATTCGGAAAACAATCTGCTCATTCTCTCCAGTCTCCAAAGGATGAAGTGGACAATTGGCTTCGCATAGGACTGATCCATTGAGTAACACACGCAAATGGATTCGGCATTGGTGATGGTCTTGTCCATGTTGATCTGCCCGTTGTGGGTTACCATTGGTATGACATCAGTGCAGAAACTCGTGGGATCGTCGTTGATCAGGCACACATACTGTAAATCTTCTTGATATAGGCCATGTACGCATTCTCTCCCTGTGTGTTCTTTTCACGAATGGTAGGTTCCCAGATGTTCTGGAACATAGCTGAATTCTGGATGGCTCTGTTGGATGGTGCGGCACTCACAGTAGTACTGCTTCCCAATACTCAGAACCATGTGGTTCCAGAATGGCCCATCTGCTCTGGCTTGTTGGGGCCCACCCACTTGGATTGTTCAAGGGATGCTGGAGGCGCCTTCCTCGTTGGCCGTCTTGGAAGCGGTGGCCGTTCTTCATGATGATCATTCACATTACCGGACTCCGTGTCCTCGTCCAAGGTCATGGATGGCTGTGCCTTGATCTTTGGGTAAGGCTGAGTGGTGGAACCGGAGGCCGCATAGGCATCGCCTTCTGCCTTGGCCGTTCCTCGAGAGGCGGCTCCGGGGGCTTCTTGTCTTCATCGCTGTCGGAATCTCGATCATAATCTGCCCGCTCCATTGGAATGTCTTCTTCCGGGCGGTCGGATTTAGGCTTCTTGTTGTCCTTGGTCTTGCCCATGATGTAGTCGGATGCGGGTGATTCGTCATCTTCATCGTTCTGGATGGGTGTCCTTGAATGGAGAAGCTCGTCTCTTTCCGGCCAGCTTCGGAGTGGATGGCTTTGACTTGCCGATTCCGAAAAGGCTTGCAAGGCGCGGCATGTCGCTGTCAATTGGAAAAAGCGGGTAAAAAAAAACAAAACTGGCTGCGGACGCAGACACATATTTCTTGAGGTTCAAGAAAGGTCACATGCAAAATACTCACCACGGCATTGAGGAATTGAAAATCACTAAAATGAAAAAATTCATGCGTTGATTCATGGACATGTGGATCATGCCCAAGTTCCCCAATAAGCAAACATGGATTCTGCTATCCCAACTCCTGCGAATGCAGTTGGATCGGGTCCGTGCTTCGTATTGCGCGCTAGCCATTCAACCAAAAATGCCTTGTTCTGCAACATGGTGCGGAAGGGTGGATGAGCGTCCACACTCATGAGGTTGCCTGTCAATACTGCCTTGATAAGCTCATCTGCCTTCGCTGAGTGCTTGGTCAGCGAATCTGCTAGACAATCCTCGCTTCGCACATGTGCGAGATCCTGCGTCTGTCCGCCTTTGCTGCCCTTTCGCAACATCATTGTTTCCTTCTGCTCTGGTCGCTGTGTTGTGGATGCTGTTGTAACAAGATTGTTGGCATCTGTGCGGATATGGACATCCGCGATTTCGCCTGTAATGTCTGACCAGAGTCCGCGAAGAAATAAGTAACAACGCATTAGTCCATGCAATTCAGCAACAGTTGTGGACATGGTTGTGGCGGTGATCTTATGCGTCTCAGTCGACCAGTGAGCCTCTCGAATTCGATGAGCCCTGGCGAAGATCTCTTTGCTCTGCAAGAAAAGCTAACATGTGCACGTTGGGATGACTTGTCTTCATTATTGCGGTAGGAGGCATCTGGATAGCCTACTATTCGGGTCTTCCCAGGAAGGGGCCAGAATCTCATACTAAGCGGAGTGCTTTTCTGACTGTCTTGTTGATGGCGCGAACGTCCTCAATGGTTGGTGATGATGCCTGGACGCAAACCTGGAGAACTGATAACCAATGTGGAATTGTGTTTGCGAATCATCCTTTAGACGCTTGTCAAAGGTGATCTCCTGAAGTTCGTCTATGGCCACGTTCTGGTGGACATTGTTGTACCAACCGCGCTTGTCGTCATGCTTCCATTGGACTCGTTGTCCAACGAAAAGGCAATCATTCTTGTCTTCTGAACCGACTTGAAAACCTTTACGAAGCAAAGAAGTGCTCCATGAACTTGTCGATTCTTGGCGGTGTTACTGGAAACGGGGTCCATGAGGTAATCAGCCCCTCCTTCAAGATTGAATGTAGTGGATGACTCCTTTTCACTGATCGGCGAGGATTTTGGAAGCTATTTACCGTAGTAAACACATGTACAACGATCTGCTCGCGTTGGCACTAATCCGTATGAACGGAGTGCCGAATCTAGGATGTTCCACCATCTGCGTGGTGCGTCATTCAACCCATAAGCAGGCTTCTTCATACGCACACCGATGTGTGGCGGATATCCCATTTCAGGAGGGGTCTGACAAATACTGTCACAATTCTGATCGTTCCAGCCCTTCGCGGCTGCTTGGATTGCTGGACGCAGCAGGACTGTCTGTCTGCTGATCGTTCTTCTGCTTATCTTGAAAACCTCGGAGGACCCATCGGGCCTTCGAGTCCCATCCTTGTCTCGCTTAAGGGTGAGAACCCAGCAACCGGTGACCCAATTCCTGACCTGAATCTTTCGTGCGTCGACTAAGTCGAACACTTCATTGTCAAGCCAAGATTTGCACTCAAGGTGCTTAGCTTCCAGGAATTGCCTCTGGTAAGCCTTCGTCTCAGTAGCTGTTGCTTCTTTCCGCCTCTTACCGATAAGTGCGGATGTGGATGAAGCATTCAAGGATTCTTGCTTGGATGAATACAATACCAAGAGTGCTCGGTCATCATCTGTCATGTTCTTGCAAAGCCGGTCAACATGATCCTTGTCTATGTACTTCTGATGAGAGATTCCACATCTGTTGGATGGTTTGAAGGTCCCTTTTACTTGTCCAAGAAGGAAAGGGTTTCCTTCGATGTGTTTTCGGAACCGTAAAGGATCCTGTGTTGGCACAGATCTTCTGATCGGATGTCATGAGTGACCAGTGTGCTTCATCAAGAACAAGGTCGGCTTCCTGATCATCGTACTGCCTCGTCCTCTGAGAGTCTTCAGATTCATCTTCTTCTTGGTCAGTGCAGTAACCTCTGTGAACTTCCAGCGCCGGATGAAGTTGGGACGTGAGGGAGGGGTTCTTCCTCACTGTCGGATTGCATCGGCAAGTTGACTGGAATGTCCGGGTTGAAGTTGGATGAAGCTGCAGGTTCGTTCTTGACAGATGAACCAGGCCAATCTTCGTCGTCTGGATTCTCACCTGGGTTCTTCTTCTTCCTTCCTGTCTTTTGCTTCTTGGATGAACTGCTCTGCGCAGGAGGTGCAGTTGTTTCTTCTTCTTGCGCAAGGTTGGGCAGTTCAAGCTCTTCATCATCGTTTTCTGCTTCGGGGTTCGTCAGAATTGCAGGCGACAGTCAGAAGACTCAATTGAGATGATGGCGACTGAGACGGCAAAGGAAAATCACCCCCCAGTCGATTGAGTCCACTTGACAAGGAAATTGACTGCTTTTGGCGTTTGACCGCGGGAGTTCCCCCGCCTGATTGTCACGCGGCGGCAGCGGTGGATCTACTGGACTGTCTGGTGAGACACCTGGCGGCGCTGGCGGCATAGGATGATCTGGGTGATCATGCTGATTAGGCTGATGTGGAGGATCCGGAGAAGGACCTGACATGCGCTCGTCCGGTGGAGCTGGAGGTCTTGGATCAGGCATGGGATGGTCCGGTGATCAGGTGGCTGCTGCGTGCCAGAAGGCCGAGGTGAGTTCATCGGATCCATGGGATCGACCTCGACGGTCATCGGCTTCGTCTGAGTTGATAGGCATGTTGATGTCAATTGTGTGGACATATGCCGTACATGCATCAAACTGCGTGGATGAGATGCACAATTGCCCAACCGCCCCACATGTACTGACATCGCCAGTCATTCGGATTCTGCTTCAGTGTCTTCTGAAACTTCTGGACTAAGTGACTGTTGATGACTATCGGCGGAACATTCTTGTTGAACGGGAGGTCCTGGATTCTAACAGCGGTGCTGCTGCTGGTCATGTTGCACTCCTTGTCAGTGGCAGCCATCTCCTGTCGAAGGATATCTACCTGCGTGTCGGTGAACGGCTCAAAGATGTCCTCGAGGAGGCTTTGTCAAGCGGTTTCACCTTCAGGCGACGCAGGATGATGTGCGCGAGATCCTGGCAGAACTGGTAAGGATACACCTGTACCAGTTTAGTTCTGCTTCTGTAACTGCCGGCATTTCCTTCGAGGGGTTGATGCTCATGTTTCACTGAGCAAGTGAAGTTTGTACACTTTCTGAAAAATCTGTCTCATTACCTCGAAAGGTAAGCAGCGCATCAAGCTTGTTGGCTTGACACATCTGAGTCCGGATTCAGGATCTTTCAGTCCGTACGCACAGAAGTGGAAATCTCCCCAAGTCACGGATGGATCTGAAAATAGTTGCGTCACGCAGTTCAAATTCTAGAGCCTGGGTGTTTGGGGATTTCAAATATGAAACACCTTCTGTGCTTCAGCTGATATCGCTCAATGGGATGCCACAGACTCGACCATGGGCATGTAGCGCTGTCGCTTTTTACATACTCTCCTTTTCAATGTTCTGCATGTTTGACCACGCTCCACAGACTGGCGCCATGAGACTGAGATCAGGCGCTTGCTCCTGTCGTCCCTTGGATGTCATTACGTCAAATCCGCTGCGAATGTCAACTGGAGCCCAACCTTTAGACCGGAGAGTGCACAGCATTGACTGAATCTGGCACTCCCTGCAAAGATCTTGAGAACCTGGATCTTCCCCTTGTGTACACAGTTCCAACGCGCTCCCTCAGATTCATGTCAAATCTTCCACGAACATGTTCTCCAAAGATCTTGATGCTGCAGGCTGTGGAGTTGATTTTCCAGCAATGGGTAATGGTCGTGAGGATGCTGGCCTTGGAATCAGTGGAAGAACCTCCTTGTTCTTTCTGCAAGAATTCTTTCTCATCAGGCAATAAGAAATCAATTCCAGGTTTCCCCACAAAAAATAATCTCCTCCTTTCTGACCTTTGTCATGTTGACCTTGATGAGTCTTGATCCGAGATCAAGTGACGAGCCTCTTGGAATGCCTGCTTTGGACAGCTGCTTGATCTGGATTTCTGTAAGCTCTTCCTCATTCCGGTCGATCGTCAATTGAGTCGGTGTTGCGACATCAAATTGGATGAGATCTGCAGGTCTTCGTCCGAATGCGAGCTCCAGAGGCGCTACACCCGCGTCGGTGACAGTTTGATTTCTGACAGTTGCTGCTGCCTTCACAAGTTGTCGGTGTGTCACTTTCTTCAGTGTCGCAGGTGCATTGCCCGACTTGGTCGAGTTGAGCATGATCTTCAGCTGAGCCTTCAATGACTGAACTGCTGCTTCAGCTCGATTTGGCCATGGCGTATTTGGTCCCAAAGATATCGGTGTAATGTCGAGGGACTGATAGAAATGTTCCCATGTCTCCGTCATGAAGGCTTGATCGCCGACAACTGGTTTTGGCTGCAGGTGGCGCTGGTCAAAATAATTCCTGAGGACAGTGATGTTCTCGGCTTCCTGCGTAGATGTCACTGCCTCGGCGGTGAGCAATGTTGTTGCTCCATCCAGGATGACAAAAAAAAGATATGTTCTCCGGTGCCAAGAGAACCTGACAGTGATCAATGAATGTCATGTCTCCGAATGTGTCCGCTCGAACTCCACTCGTCTTGCTTCATGAAGGTGCATGTCTTGCTGATTGGCAAACTTCGCATTCACTTCTGATCTTGTCAAACAGATCGTAAATTGATTTTGGTAAGTGAAGCGCACGAGTCCTAAATCGAAATTGGTCTGTAGTCATATGATGATGCTGAAGGTGGGGCTTTTTCAGCTCTTCTGGTTTGGACAATCGCTGATGAATTCTGCCTAAGCAAGCGGAAGTGAAGTAGGTTCTTTCTTGGATGGCGTTGCAGGATCTGGCTCAAAAGTCGACTGGCCCTTCTTGTCGATGATCCTGTCTGCTGCCGATCCTGAGCCGGATTCTGATTGTTTTTCAGCGAGTCCTCCCCGAAGGTGAAAATGGTCTTACCCGTCCACAGGTTGGTCAATGGTTTGTTCGCCTGGGATGTAAGTCTCCAACTGTCTTCAAAAATTTCTGGATCCCCACCTTCGGACGCATCAATGATTTCCGTTGTACGTTCGTGGCTGAAGTTGTCAGGATTAACCGGACACTCCTGTGTTCCCGTCGGTGTGAACAGTGCCTTGCGAGGCGTAATGCGCACACGGATGAGCCGCTTGTTCTTCTTGTCGAGTATCCAGTGATCCTGCACCAAGTCTTTTTGAAGTCGCTGTCTCTTCTTTCGCCTCGGTTTCCTTGGATGCACAGACTTGTTCACTCACTGAATGTTCCCTCGACAAGAATTGGAGGCTGTCATCATCATCGTAAACGTAGTTGGTGAGGCCCTTCTCTCCATGTAATTTCACTCTTGCTACTCAGCAAAATCGACGAGTGCATCTCCTGTACCGGATACCGGAACTGCCTGACGATTCATGCCAAAAGCCTTACACGTGATCTTGTCACATTGAGGTGTATGCTCGATGGTCATGCACAGGCTCCGCATCTGACCGATGCTCAGAAGAATCGGTACAGTTCCTTGTTCAAGGATGTCGATGTTGGTACTGCATGGAGGTGTCGTGTGATACTTGAGGCGCAAGGTCCAGTTTACCTTGGCTGTCTCTCTATTTGCAAAAGTGAACTTGGTCTCGGCCGGGATGTACGAGTAGGAGATAAGGTTCTTCATGGCCTGGGTAAAACGCTGGATTGCATGCCAGCGGCCCAAGGATCCGGTACATCCGTTGTCCAGGATCGCATATGTCGGATTGTGCTGTGGGTTGATGACAGGCGCCATCAGCTTTTGTTGCGAAAAGGCTTTGTTTTGCTGTCGCCGTCATTGACTGCATCAGCTTGGGTCAGCTTCTCATGGATGGCGTCCTTCTCATGCTGCTCATATGCGTCATGGAATGCCATCATCGCTTGCGCTGTGCTGGATGAGTCATGGGATGAGTACCAGCCTTGTTCACTCCAACCCAACCCTGATCTATCCAGCCGGCATATGTAGGCTCTGTGGATGGTGCAGTCGGCTTGCTCCTCCGTCTTCTCTGCGATGGCTGCGAACGTCTTGGATTTTCCTTCTTCTTGTCCGCCTTTTCCTTTGCCATTGTCATAGATGGATAGCCTTTGTTTCCATCATAGAGATACTGTTCGGTTTTCCCTTCTTTCCCTTCTTCCCTTTGCCTTTTCCCCAATATGCCTGGTTGTAGGGATCCTGATTTTCGCTGGCCATATTGGCCTTCCCGCCAGAGCTACCTTTTCGAAAGGGTTTGAAGCCACCTTGTTGGTGACCCTTTTTGCTTGTCGATTTTCCTTTTCCTTTTCTCTTCTTGAATCTGCAATTCCGCCCAGACACCTTTCTCGCAATAAACGCGTCATTCTCCTCCAGTACCCAAAATGTCTCCTCATCATTGGTGGGCATAAAACCTTCTTGTCCTTCTTCGTCTTCCGCCCAAAAGCCTTCTTCTCCTTCGTATTCTCCTTGCTCGAGAAGGTGTTGCTTCGGTTTCTTCCGGATGGCCGAATGGACGGATCTTGGATGGATGTTCTTGTCGTGATGAAGAGGTCGTGGTACTGCGTTTTCATCATCTCGTAAGTGTTCTTCTCAAGCGACATGTTTCTCGTGTCATTTAAGAGAAACTGCGCAACGAGATTGTTGTTGAGGGGAAATGCGTCTCGGCGCCGTGTCTGCATGCCTGTAAGGCGCTGCCTGAGTACTTCTGGATTGTCTGTCTGCAGCAGATCTGGAGGCAGCGCTCGTGTAGCGCGGCAATTCTTCTTGCGTTGGCCTCTTGGACTGAAGCTATGAACTCTGGTGACTGCGCCGTATGGACTGGCATCAGGTCCATCCAGGCTGCCTTCAATCTCAGCAAGAGCATCTCAAATTTTGATGAAATATGAGGAACTCGGTGTTCTGCCTCCAGTGGTTGAAGAAACTGAGGAGTCTGTATAAGTACACGTTGGTCGACCCTTTCAGGAAGAACTTCTTCAGCGTGTTCTTGAAATAACTGACTCCTTCGTTAGGATCTTGCAATAGGTCGTTCTGGAGGACTGCCTTGTACATATGGGCATCTCCAGTGAGACGACTCTTGAGGAGTGGTCCTCTCTTAGTAGTGAATGTCACCCAATCATCTACAAGTTCTTCATATATCAACCAGCTGACTCTTCCGTCGTACGACGGCGGCTGCTTATCGATAAGTTGAGCGTCTCTTCAGTGTAGCCGGTTGAACAGCCAACACTTGAATAGGCTTCCACGAAGCCTTCTCCATCGGATGACATTGTGTTTGGATCTCTGCGGAAAACCAGCTCCGCTACCACAATTGAGACACCGCCAAGCGTACCGTAGAGAATGTGTTGGTAGGTCCCCGATCTATTCAACTGAGAATGGAAGTCCCTGGTTATGCAAATTGTGCAACGGATACCTGCAAGGCGCTCTGCTAGGTCCTTTTTGTGATGGCTGCATCCACTACAAGATAGGGCCTTGAGCCAAACTAGCATGCGTGTGGCGCAGGGTCAATTGCGAAGGGCTGAATCCAACCACTAAAAGGTACGGGTATTTACCCGCCCGCATGGCCGAGTCGCACGCTAGCACACCCACTCACGCGCATCACGTCCGAGCTGCACGCACACTGGCGCATGACAAGCACACCCGGTAACTTGCATCACGTCAGCGCGCATGCTGGGCTGATAAGCACTCCCCGTCAGATACAGCCCTGTCACGTAAATGACGTCAGAGCTGCGCGCTAGTTGACGCATGATAAGCACACCCGCTCACGCGCGTCACGTCAGAGCTGCACGCACTCTAGCACATGATAAGCACACCTGCTCACGCGCTGGGCTGCACGCACGCTGGCACATGTTAAGCACAGCCTCTCACGCGCATCACGTCAGAGCTCAGAGCGCGAGTTGGCGCATGATAGGCACACCCGCCCACTCGCACCACATCAGAGCTGCACGCACGCTTGCACATGATACGCACCCCTGCTCACGCGCATCACGCACGCTAGCGCATAATGAGCACCCCCGATGACGCGCATCACGTGAGAGTCACGCTGGCACATGATAAGCACATCCGCTAAGTGCCATGTGTGCTGACTTGGTCCAAAACTGCCTGAGACTCAGCTAGCGTGAGTTAGTTACCGGGATGTCCCACAACCCCAGAAGAAACATGCATTCTTGTCAAACTGCCTGACAATTAATGCATGAGCTCCGAGGACACGCACAAAAACGTGCGGTGACTATGTACCCGGCGCGCACTGAAAGGGGACACCCACCGATGAAAATCAACCAGGAGTTCTGCTTAATCCGGGGCTAACATTGCTGGAAGCGAGCTAACAAATCCAAGGGCTCGCAGCCTAGCAGCGGTACTTTCAAAGGAAGAAAAAGAAAAGCTGCTCACGCTTGACGCTTGTTGCGAACCACTACAAGAATGAAAAGGGCGAAAGCTGGTGAGGTGTTCTGTTCTACAGTTGTGACCTGGTCAGCCGCATGCGTGCAACTGCAAACAAAACGATCACCCTGTCCTCTGCTGCCATGTTCGGTGGAGGAACGCAAACGCCTGTGGGCTCGCGAGCCAACCGCGTCTGAAGCAGCATCATCTCAGGAGCCTGCGGCCAAAGCAGTCACTAGCCATGGCCAACTGGCTGTGGTTCAAATGAATGGAATCCCAAAACTGCCCTTTGGTAAATGAAACCAAAGATTACATCCTGCGTAACCCTAGCTCTGAAATTTTGAGCACCCAACTATTCTCCAGCCGTCACGTTCGTGCAATCGCGTCAGACGTGCGTTTGGCTCGCTTTGCGGCTCTGCTTGGCTCAATAAACCCAGCAAGGAAAGCACGGGAACAAAATTTGAAAGCAACCTCGAGCAACCCAGGCATGCAAGAGCATCTCGTGTTCAGTAACATGAAGTCCCATTGTTTGGGTGAAGGACTCAGACATGCCATGTCCTAAAAGTCGCGCAACAGAACATCAACTCTTCCTCACCCTTTGCCAACTCGGGCAATGCATTGGCCTCAATTTGTTTGTCGCATGGGCAGCAAGCAAGGCTGGTATCCTTCCGTGCCTGAGAAACAACATTTGGATGGTTTGCTTCTGCGGTTCTTTTGCGCTTCTGCTTAGCTTTCACGAGAATCGCACGCCGCGCAAAATCCGAAGCTCGCCAAGGCAAGTTCTTGGGCGAGTTGCCTCAAGACGAATCCCATCAAATGTGAAACTGGGCACACGCGATCACAAATAACATCCCCGGCATTATCATGCTGTTTGAACGCTTTCAAAGGGTAATCCGGTTATTTGCACCTTGCAAAACCCACAACTGCATTCCCAGCGTTTGCAGGGGCGTCGGTGATGCTGTCGGCGCTGGCTTGGTGATTTGTCTGGGGGGCTTTCCACACGCACGCACCGTACAGCTGATGAAAGCCTTGGAATATGGCAACTGCAAAATATTGTATTTGCAACAGTATTTTCTTGTTCTGGATACACCCAATACGCATGCGTATGGTGAGGTTCCGTGCCCTCAAAGATGCCTTGGAACGTTCTTCGGAAATGTGTCGGGCATGCATTGCGAGGCTCCGTGACCAACAAAAAAACAATATGTTCAAAGTATGCCTACCGCATCTGAGAAAAGTGTGTTGGGCATCTACACCGTCTCGCCATGTAAAAGCCACATGTGCTCTCAAGCCCCCGCGCCTCCTGTAGCGCCGTGTCGGACAGGGTTGTCGCGGCCACAACCAAACAGCACAACCATGGAAAACACATGAAGCCTGGCGCGGTGGTCATCTTTCCAGCTTGGGCCGGAGCTTTGCGATACTTAGGATTGAAGGCCGAACGTTAGGATACGAGACTTCCAAATGTTGAAAGGTCCCCTCCAAAAGTTTTTAGCTGTGTGTTGGTTTCATGTCAAAAAAAGCACAGACAAACCCACCAACCGGGAACAAGAAACCGCGTTCCGCAAGCTGATATTCTCAACGCTAGCTGTTTCCAGCCATTTCGGGTGGTTTTAATGCATATGGAGTTGTTTACAGTGAGTTGTTGCTTTGATGTGGGTCGGGTTGGCTCGAGGGTGTACTATCTGCGGCTAGGTTTAGGGTTGCTGTGCGGTTTGTTTGGGGTTGGTATTTGGGCTGCGGGGGGTCTAGGTGGAACTTAATGTAATCTTGGCGTGGGTTTGTTTAGGACTGGGTTTTTTCTGTTTGGTTCAGGGTGGGTTGAGGTTCACGTCCGTGGGTTTTTAAGAACAAACATGAAAGAAGTGCCAACAAGAATTGTAAAATTGCAAGCATGCGCCAAAACAAGTCCTAAAGTGAAACATATTAAAATGACGCATTTTAGGAGAGAATGAATGAAAAAACAAATAGGTGCTCAGGCACCCTCAACTGGTCTCAGTGACCAATTGTTCATGCTGTTTCACCTCTTCCTTTTGCTTCACTTTTGCTCATCAATTCTGGCGTCGTTCATTTTGTTTCATTGGTGCTTTGTTGCGCAAAACATCGCTGGGTATCACTGATTGAACTGACTGACTGACTACCCGACTGACTGACTAACTGACTGACTGATTGATTCATTCATTCTTTCATTATTTCATTCAATCATTCATTCTCTCCTTCCTTGATTCATTCATTCATTCATTCATTCATTCATTCATTCAATCATTCATTCATTCCTTCCTGCCTTCTTTCATTCATTCATTCATTCATTCATGCATGCATTCATTCATTCCTTCATTCATTCATTCAGTCATTCATTCATTCGTTCATTCACTCATTCAGTCAGTCATTCATGCGTTCATTCATTCATTCATTCATTCATTCATTCATTCATTCATTCATTCATTCATTCATTCATTCATTCATTCATTCATTCATTCTTTTGCTCATTCATTCATTCCTTCATTCATTCATTCATTCATTCATTCTGTCAAGAGACGGCAAGGTGACGTCCCGTGGGACGCTGTGCACCGAACCCTCAAGCTTCAATACAACCACGTAGAAAGGTGTATACGGACGATGCCGTTATAGCCGAACCCGTGTAAACGTTGTAAGGAAGAAGGAATGATAGTTACACCAGTAGTCCTGACAATGCAGCGCAAGCAGTTGTTTTGCTCTTATCGCCCGTCACGAATGTTCGCAGTCACACATCAGATCTTGAACCTCAATTGTGTCTTGAGCCAAATGGCGATCAATGGAACTTGGGAAGCAACACCAACAAGGACCTCAGAACAGCTACCCAATTTCGGCACGGGGCCTAGAGGGTTTTAACATCCCCCATTTGGGTCGCATTGTTCATCATGCGGTCCAAACACCACAAAACGTTCCACTGGCCACGGCTTCAACTACGAAATCGTGTCGTGCATTCTTTTACTTGCTATCACTACACCGTTCATTCGCTGTGAAACATGCCGGGTTCGATTGTACGAAAAGTGAACATTCATCCTCCAATCGAAGCACACATCCATATGCAGGTGTATATAATACACTGTGGCCACTTCACTTGACCGCCAGTGAACATTCCAGCTGCCGCATTTGCGCATCGCGCAGCTGTCATCCATAAATGGGTTGGCCACAAATGTCCACCATGCGCGCCCGCTTGTGATCGGTCTGCATATCTCCGGCAAAGAAACATCGGTGAGTAATCAATGCAAATCATAGCCATTCCAGATACCATGGACAATGCATAAATAATGAAAAGATATCATCTATAAGGTAATAGTTCCATCCATGAATATCCAGAGCGTCATAGTCATCGGAATATGTAACCATGTACACATCCAATCATCTTGGACACATGAATATAAATCATGACATAAGTCGTTCCACCGAAACAGTGTCGATGTGACGCAAGTAACAGATGGGGACTGGCCCACATCGTACCACAATCATCATCTTCACGAAGCATACCTGTCCCCAATGGACAGCCTATGGGTACGTCGGCGGAACTCCTCGTCCAAGTTCTTCTGGGCTTCTCGTGCCCGGACACACTTCTTGTTGTAGTCCTCTGGCAACCAGTGCCCTTTCCGAAGGCACCAATCCAGCAGGGGTGTGTCGCATTTGTTCGGGTCGATGGCCGAGATGATGGCGCTCACGTTGACCGCGTAGCCATGCTTGCCAAGGTTTAGGCCATCCCTCACGAATGATATATACTTACAGTTGAAAGCTAGTGCAAAACATCTGAAAATAATATCACCCACCGGGTGCACTCGGTCCTTGACCAGGAGCTTCATTTCTTCCTTGGTGACATCGAGGATTCTTGCTGCAATCCACAGCTTGTAGAATGTGTATAGTCCCTCGCATTTGTTCACCATCATACGAATATATTCGTCACGCTCCTCAACCGATCGGAAGGCTCTTGTCCGAACATTCTCCGATTGAGAAATCTTCAGTGTTGTTGACGGCAAAAGTATACCTTCCTGATCGTGCTCAGTGATGTTGGGGTACCTCCTGAAATCATTGTGATAAGGGCAGCCCGGATTCCCTTCGAGTCCGGCATTCATCGTTCTCTCCTCCCCACCTTCAAACATCCCCCACATCTTGGACAGCTGGAGTGCGATAAATCCTGCCATGTACTGAGCCTCACGCGGCTCGTCAAGGCAGATCGCCATCCGTTGGGAACTTATAATGTCCCGTGACGTCAGATCGGTGTCGCGGTAATGCCAACCGCCGTCTTCTTCTTCTGACGCATAGCCGGATGTATATCCTTGCGTGTCCATGTCGTCATCTTCTCCCGGAACTTCCTCCGCTTCGTCCTCATCCTCCTGTGCTGCCGCATCGTGGTTAGCTTCTTCCTGTGCACGCCTGGCATCTCCAGAGACGTTGGGGTTTTGGTTGTCCTCCTCGTCATCGGATTTGATGTGAATGTAGTATCTTCCGATGGAGATCAGTTGTGCCTCGCACTCCAGGCATAAGCAGAAGCAGGTGGGGATCGCGGTCGCACATGATGGACATATCCGGCACCTCAGTCCTTCCCATGTCTCATCATTCAGGATGACGACTTTGCTGACTTCGTCCCGGACCTCGTTGACCTGTGCGTTGAACTCTTCCATCTTGTTGTTTCGATAGAGTTCGCAAGCACGATTAACCATGTCAACGATGTAGTGCAGATTATCGGCACCTGTCTCAGTCTCCGGCATCCTCTCGCTGATCTTTGCGACGTTCTGGAGGAACATCGCAGCCGACTCTTGGGAAGAGTTGACAAAGCCAGGGCAGATCTCGTTCTCCACACACTTCGAGTACGCCCTCTTGATGTCAGCGTACTCCAGGCGCTTCCCTCCGTTGCTTTTGCCAATCCAAATGGACTTGACCTCATAGAACGGGATCACGTCAAAGACCATGAAAGTCCCATTAGCCGCGACTCCAGCCCCATACCGCGCGAGGGTTGCACTGGGAATATAGATGATCGCAATCGGATCCCCTCTCCTCACGTTCCGTAGCGTTGTCTTCGTCGCCACGTTCATCTCATCCCATGGAGCAAATGCCCCGAAGTGCAGTGCTAGCCTGTTACCGCCATCGATTCCGCCGGGGACTAGCCCACAGCGTACGATGCTTGGCAGGTTTTCCACATACGTCACATGGAATGCTCCTCCGAGAGTAATCACCCATTCTTGCGGAATACCTATTCGCCAGTGCGGATGAGCTCATGAATCCAAAATCACTGTGACCGGTTGTGACTCGGATGCACCAAGGTCTGTACCATCCATCGCATCTGTTGAACATCCTGTCGATGTCGTCCCGATCCACGCCAGCCTTGGTCATTTCCTCCCTGGCTGCCCTCGTGTCGTTCGGGTTCATGATGCTCGGAAACCTTGCTGCCAGAACCTGAAATCTCGATTTCTTGCTTCCGGATTCCTGCCACTTGATCACCTCCATGATGCCCATGTATCGTTTCGCTCTCGTGGTGTATGGTGGGAATATGTCGTTGTTCCGGTCGTCAATGACAGCATCAATGTCGACCCATCCACCCTCGTCGCACCTGAAAGCACTTCCTCGGCAATTGCCGATCTTGTGTCGAAGGACTCTGCATAGGTCGTGAGATAGCTGGTTTGCTTGGTCCCTTGTAGTAAATACCGAGCGATCATCACCAATCCTGCATAGTGGAGCACCGTCGAAAGGAGCAATGCAGAAGTTGACACTCTTGCCAAGTTGCATCACGTCCACCTGCTCAAGGATTGCACCTCTGGGAAAGTATCTGGGGTCAACAATAGACGCGTATGCCCGTGGCATATGCACGTCAATCATGTCGCCGTACTTCGGGATGTAGCACGGGATGGTGTCGCATCCCATCTCAAGCGTCTTCTTGAATGTCCTGCTGTCCCCGCACGGGTTGTATGTGAGGTCGACGCCACCACATTGTAGCTCTCCTCCCTCAGCCGTGTCAGCCAACTCCACCAAATTAATAGTGTAGCTGTACATCTCAATTGTTTCTTTCCCTGCTTGTCCCCCTTTCTTTCTTTCCTTGGACGTTGATGAGGACGGTTCCTCCGTATCCCCCATGTCTTCATCAGATGAAACAGGTTCACTGCTGAGTAGCTCACGGAGCACCTTCATCGCCTTCTCATTTCCAGCAGCCTCCTCAATGTCCTTGCAGTCGCCGTCGTGTGCCAGGTTCGCGCACTTCTTACAGATCCCCATATCTCCCATGCACTTCTCCATTGACTCCAGGAATCCTAGTGCCGCTCTCCGCCCGTCGATCACACGCTGCTTCTTGTCTTCCTTCTCAGTATTGGTCTGAGAACTTCGACTCGGGTCTGGTGCTTGACCAAGACTCTCATCTTCGCCCTCCGTGGCCTTTCTCTTGGAACCTTGTGCAGAGGGCTCGGTGATCAGGGATCGTGGATGTCTGGGCTTGACCTTGTTCATGATGTCAAGCACCTCCTTCGTGGGCACGCCGAGCTGTGCGGACGGTCTGTTCCGCTTACTGTTCTGGCCCGTCGTGTGGGTCACGTTCCCAGCGAGGTGTCGCACTATTGACTGCTCGAACTCCCTCTTGATCTTCCATGCATCCTTCCACAGTGGCAGTTCGTGCTGGAAGTACGACATCACCTCAAAGAATCCCAACACCATCTCGACGACGTCACCCAAGGATTCCTCGTTCGTGGTTTGTCCCAGGAGTTCATACATCGTTCCTTGGTCGAGCACACTCTTGATCCAGGACGAATATGCCACATTGCCAAGATCCTTGCCTATCAAGAAGATGGACATCCTCTCCTCGACTCCCTCGGAATTCTTGCACACGATCACAACCCGGGATGCGCACAATTGCTTCCCGTGACCGTTGTTGTAGAACTGCGCTGCTTGATCCACAGTCATGCTCACGAATCCCACGTGAGAAAGCTCCTTCTTCAGCCTTGAATACGCGAGCTCCCGTATGATCGTGACCATGGCCTGGATATTGTTGACGTCCACCATGAGGTTTTGAAGGTCGGGGATTGCCACCACGCATTCCGCGAAGAGGCGCGTGTACATTTTCTTCCCCTCGAAAGACATTGCAATACCGTTCGTGTCCGCGTTCCAGTTCGCGCAACAGTTCACGCAAGAAGAGGGATTGTACTTCGAATTCGGTCCGAGCACCTTCGACTAGCTCATCTGCATCTCTTTAGCGCAAAGTTCGCAGATAAACTTGCTGAGCTCCGTGACCGTATACCATCGAAGACGTTGATCACCGACATCGGCTTTCCCAAAAGCATCCTGCTCGCCGTGTCCTGCATCTTGCTGCTCTTGTTTCCTCTTCGACTGTGCAGTGAAGGTCGGCTTGTACTCGAATTTCACCTTCGATTCCTCCATGTTCTTCGGGATGTTGAATCGAAGGTCGGGCTCGTTTATGCACGTCCCTTCCAGCTCACACACAAACGCGTTGCTTGGTGCGACCGCATCGATGGATTTCTCAATCAGCAGTCGTTTCAGGAGGAAGTGTTGCAAGTTCGAGCTCCCAGGGATCTTGTAGTTCTTTCCTGTGAGCGCATGGACCACGCGCCACAGGCGATCGTTCACGGTCACCAGCGCGCCTGCCGCCTTGCAGATCTCGCTAACCTTGTTGGCGATCGTCCCCAAGTCCCCTCTTCCACCATGGAAAGCAACATCGCGATTCACGCACACCACGACCAGGCCCTTGCATGTGTTGACGAGGTCAGATATCGCCTTCTGCAGTGAGTCGATGATGGGGTTGGCGGTCACCTGCCATCCGCATCCTCTCATGCACACCCAATCATATAGCGACATCCAGATGTGCACCGACATTGGTGAGTCATCCATGTCTCGCCTCCGCCGTTCAGCGATGAGCTTATCCAGCTTCTGCAATCGGGAGATGATATTCAACGTGTCGTTGGGTGAGGAGACTTGCTCACTCGACCCATAGTATGATCTCTCCTCGATGTTTGTCCATCCCTGTTCGTTGACCATCATCTGGAAGGTCTTCGTGCTCCCTTTCGAGTTGACGGCCCTCAGGGGCCAATCCAGGACCAAGAAGCTCTTCTTGTGGATCATCATGTCGCGAATCGTCGCCTCGCCAATGGGGCTCCTCTTCTGCCTATTGATAATCCGGTTCAACTGTCCAGGTGCGTTGTCCGGGTTCTTCTCCGCCTGAATCAACGCGTTGATGGCTTTGGCGCCCGGAAGGCGTCCAGTAATCAAGCATCCTGTTTGGGCACACAAGAAAGCATACAGCTGTAGCCATGCCGCATTTCCCTTCCCAACATAGGAAAGAATGATCTTCTCCGCGCTGGTCTTCTCCTCGAAGTGCAATTGCGAAGAGGTCAGGCATCTCAGCATACACTCCCAATACGTTGCCTTCTTGCCTTCTGCAAGACACGGCCCAAATACAGTTTGTATGATTGGGTACCCCGTATTGTTGTCTATGTTGAATTTCACATTGACAGTCGCGCCGCCCAAAGTGGTACCCCCTTCGAATGAAGTGTAGGTATCGTGTCCAGCAGTTGGGTTGATAATTACCCATCTGTCGTCGTCACCGCCAGAGTTCATTCGGAAAATGGAGTCGATGATCTCGTTGTCGATCTTGACAGCATCGCTGGCTTGCGACCCCCCACTTGGAGCTCCCGGCTGGGGGACTGACCCTCCAGCGGTTTGACTCCTTTGCCCGGAGCTTGATGCCGACTTCTGCTGTCGCTCCGTCTTCCGTGGCGGCTCCGTCTTCGATGAGCCCATCACCCACCATGTCGGCTCTTCCCCAACCACGAAATCCTCGGGGTACTTCTCCAGTTCCCTCTCGATTTCATGAATCGTGCAGTATTTATTCTGGAAGAATTCGATCATGACGTCCTTCTCGGCCTTCTTCTCGATCTCCTTCATCCAGCTTACCCACTTGCGCCGATCTTGGTTCTCAGCGGCCCT
This sequence comes from Effrenium voratum, assembly GCA_963377175.1. Classification (NCBI taxonomy): domain Eukaryota; class Dinophyceae; order Suessiales; family Symbiodiniaceae; genus Effrenium; species Effrenium voratum. The sequence goes on along the minus strand of CAUJNA010002835.1, from coordinate 37,557 downwards.
GTCAGCCGCGTGCGGTGCCAAACTGATGGAGTTGATGTTCATCGCAGGCAGCTTCGACTCATAGATCATATCGATGCACCATAGGAAATCCCTGGCGTACTCAATCTCCCGGTAGAGATCGTTCAGCTCCCTTTTGTCTGGACGGAAATAAGCTGTATACGACTGATCTTTGGAGTCCTTCTCACCGAGCAATGGCTGCAATCTCCTCATGATGAAAGAGACGCACATGAGCGAATTGACCGCTCCGATGCACGCGTCAGAGATGTCACTGGGGGTTGACCCACAGATCATCCAGCGCAATAGGTTGTTCTGGCTGGCATTCTCATCCCTCCTCAGTGCATATGCGAGGTTCTTCATCGATGCCTGCAGCTCATTCTGGTAGACCAACCCAAGGTCCCAATTCTTCTGGTAGTCGTCCTTGGAACCACGACCGTAGGAGTCGATCTTGGGAGCCTTGATCACGCTCAACGTGAACACTTTCCCCCAGTTTCGATCCCTGTATCTTGCGATTCTCCGGTCGTGCCTCTCAAACTCTGCAGTCGTCTGGAACTCCTCGGAGCTCCTCCACCTTCTCGATGACGATGCCCTAGATGACTCGTCGCTGATGAATTCTTTGTACACCTCCCCAACCGGGGTGTTCTGGTGGAACGCTGCTGTGAACGACCGTTCATCGTTGTCCTCGGCCACGCCTAATGCGAGATCCCAGATGCTCGCGATTGATCTCAACATATCCGCCCCTTCCATGCAGTACTTGGTTACGTTGAGCAACTCGGGGTTCTTCGCCAGCATCGTCGCCTCACCGCAAAGTTGGTTCAGTGCCGACACAATCTTCTTTCCCTTGCTGCAGAATTCCCTCCATCCAAGCATACATTCGTCGGCAGAAAGCTGTCCGAAAACTTTGCTGATGAACTCTAAGGCCACCCTCATAGACTGCCCTTCACCTTTCATCATCCCGCGGCCCTTGGCAGAATAGTACGCAGAGTATGCATAAATAGCGGGGACGCCGATGTCCTCGATCCACTTCACGCACATACCCAGGTCGCTGCTCACCTCCATCCTCTTGGGTATCCTCTTGCCTTCCTCGATGGCGTTCTTCACCAAATATCCCAAGAAGATTGCTGCTTGCCTAGATTTCCCAACAGGCACGCAGAAGAACTCATTCGTATTGACGACATTCGGATTGGCAGTCATCTTGATGATATTCTCCAGAACCAGGAAAACCCAAAATAAGCAGCTGCAAATGAAGCCACGGAATTGTCCCAATACGATCCCAGCTTCAGATTGAGGTGACGAACTCGTCCAGCTCCTCCTTGAAGCTTGGGGTTCGGGACTGACCCAGCTCCCCGTATGCACCAGAGGTTCGGGACTGGCCCAGCACCTCGGTTGTGCAGTTGGGGTGGTGCAGATTTCGCTCGCAGTAGCTTGTTGCTTCCGCGATCTCCTTCGCGTAATGCAAGCAAGAGCGAGTTTCAACGGTGCCGGTTTGAGGCACCTTGCTCGAGCACGAAAACGGCGAAGGATCACACCCACAATTATAGACGTGTACAACTGGGTTTCTTTGGTTTCACGACCAGCACAAGGTCCATGCTCATGGTTTCCAATGCATTTCTTAGACAACGAGCCACCAAGTTCAAAGTTCCATGATACAACTCTCCATGGTTTCTTGATTGGCATGGGTTTCTTTGCATATCTTTGTTTCAAGCCATAGCGACACCCATCAAACTCGTGACTAGTCCCATCATGCACGACCTCATGCAGTCTCTCATCTTTCCAATAATCACAACTTCCAGGCAACTCAAACAAAATCGCAGCTCGTTTGGTCATGGCATGCCGTTTAATTTCAACGAACCGTTCAAATAATCTCCAAAATTCTCTTTGTTTGGCCTCGATTTTCTCTGCGGTGTCAATGCCGCGAGTCTTGTTGAGGCGTGCCCATGATGATCCCCCCGTGCAAGGCCCGGCGAAGAACAACAAATCGGAAGGTTTGGTAAGCACATGTCTGGCGATTCTCCCCCCGTACTCGCTCAGTAAGTCATCAACCAGGGTTATGGTGACAACCTGCGGCCCGTCATGGCGGGCAAGAGCAGTGAACCAGTTACGTGGTTCGGAACATGCCATCAGCACGATGGGCCGAGCCAAGTCAACACTGTAAAGAGTGACGACTGTGCGAGTTATCATACCAGGAAGCGAGACATGAACAGGAGCGCGAAGCACACCACCGTCGTGTTTGACCATCGCGAGTTCAATACCCGGCGCTAACTGTGGCTTGTGCTTCACCGCAATGCGATACGGACCAAAACAACGACCAGGGACAAGCTGCTCGTGATTGATATGCATACAACGCATGAGCAACTTCAATCGGAGCAACGTTTCCAAAGCAAGGTCGTTAACACACTTCAACTCTATGCGCTCGTTCGACAGTTCTTCAACAAATGCGGCCAGCACGGACTGCATGTCAACCTCCCCGGACCCGACATGAATTGGTCGTGGTCGTGGAGACCGTTCCCGCGCCGGTGCAGCGACCGGTACGGGATGAAACTGCCAAACTGCGCGTTCAACCCAACCATCAATTCGCACACATTGTAGCCCCGGGTCAACTCTATCCTCAACTTTGAGCCATGACACATTCTTCAGAAACCAAGTGGAACGAAGCCACTTGCTCCCAAACGGTGTCATAACCGCGAGTGGAGGTTTTACACGCATCAATCTGGGTCCCTTGGCAACAACAACCGGATCATGTCCTTCATGCTCATGCAATCCCTCTTTAGATGTTAATCCAGACCACCATAGATCCGGGGGCATGCTCGGTATGTGTGTGTACGGAAATGTTGGAACTCCGTCAACTGTCCCCGAAGCGGTCTGCATGGTCCCCTTTATGGGATCACACGTGGGTGTGAGCGCCGTGAGGGTATCCGGGTCAGACAGCAAGCTCGGGTCAAGTAGACCAATCTGCAAACATGCATGTTTCCATTTGCGCCCATCATTGAACGCCTTGGTGTAAATATCGGCCGCCCTCCTGTCGGTGACCTCATACGCCAAGTACATGTAATCACGTGTGAACATCTCATGCATCCACGAAATGCTAACACCATGGCTTCTCTCAAGGTGGCGCATCGTGGGGTTTCTCCCCGATCGCACGACACCGATCATAGCCTTGTTATCGTCATAGAACACAAAGTTCGGTGACTTCTTGAGAATCCGCTCTACCAGCTTGAGAGCGGGCATACCCCTCGATCTCATGGCAACATCGGCCGCAACAATCTCGGCCTCGGGAGTGGAGTGACTCACACAACCCTGTCTTTTAGAGCTGCCAGACAACGGAAACCGGGTATTAGGCCCTTGTATATTCAAGTGTCCACCGGAGGTGGAACGCAGCGAGTCAATGCATCCCGCAAAGTCAGCATCCGCATACAAGGCCAAGTGCACATCGTCCATAGGGTCTCCAACCCAACCGACCATGCGCCAATGTTTGGTATGATGCACATAGCACATCAAGTGATGCAAACCCCGATCATCGGAGTCAGTCCACCTATGCACGTTCCGTGCTAGGCGATTCACTTGCCGCAACAAATCGAAGCGAGCAATCCGCGCACCGTACAGCAACTTCATCAGTACGCTAGCGGCATGCGGAGCAAGGTGTCCACGCACGGGCTCCTTCATGGCCAACTCAGGAGTCCCTCCCCGTTGGTCCGGCACTGTGGCAGAACCGTCGGTGGGCACAAGATTGTTACACCAATTGCACACGACTGACGGCCCCTCTCTGGCAGGCTCCCGTGAGACGTGATTCTTTGTTTCTTCATGCAACTCAGGGGTGACAACCTTATTCAACTTCACATCGCCCGCCACCTCAAGATAGCGGTCGACACAGGAACGTAGGAACTGTTCCATGTCATAGGTCACCGTTGTTACTCGGTGTCCGTTCCCGAGAGTGACGTTTCCCTTGCTTTGATTGCAACCAAGGTACATGTCAAGTCCAGTCTCGGGCTCAATCTTCAAACGTGTACGCAACGTGCTCCACCCTTGGGCAAGGTTCTTCTGCGGCCCTGCCATTTTGAAGTCGTCGACATACACAACCAGAACAAGCTGGAGCTTTTCGTGAATGTACACTGAAGGCCATTCTTCGCCGATGGGCTCAAAACCAACGGCACGCACCGATTCATCGCAGTGCTGCTCCCAAAATGTTCCCGCATCTGGGTGTCCGTACAGCGCCTTCCTCAACGGGACGACTGGTCTTCTGTACTTATCCCATTTGCATTCACTTGGCACAGCCTCCGGTGGCAATTCAATCCAACACGGCGTGCCTCTCACGGTGGCCTGTATATACGCCTGAACAGCGTCGGCCATCTGCACATCCCAGCCATCATGACAACCCAGAAAATCCGCCCAACGCGAGGCTTCAAATGAAGCAGGGGAGTTCCCCAAATCTTGAAACATCGCAGCCTCAAAGCTTTGGTTCTTCACTTGGTTCCCCAGCAACACGCCTCTACCCTTGAACTTCCTCTTAGGATCACCAACAGGCAACTGTGAGTGCTTTTCAACGCAAATGCCATGTGCGCGAGCCATGTGTATTTCCTCCCCCTTCGCTTTTGCTTCTCTGGCTACAGCGTCATATTCGCGCACCGCGCCAAGATCGAAGACCCCCTGGTCGATTAATCCCGACCACTCTTTCTTCATTGATGCCAATGCATCAGGGTTGGTCAACATCTCTTTCCGGCCTACCGGCCTTGATACTAAAGCGTCGAAGAATCGTACAACTTTCACAGCTTTCTCTCTGTGCTGTATTCGCTCAGAAGTCACGCACGGCATCGATGGGTACTTCTTGGCTTCACCGTCCTCGCCTATCGCAGGCATTGCGAGTGGCACTTTTCCAGAAACTATCTCAGCAGACTCCTCCCATTCATACCAGGTGAGGTCCGTCGATTCGTCGACCGATGGATCCGTCCCCGATGCCGTTTCAGCTTCGTCTTTATGACTCTCCATGACTGATGCAACCGCCTTCGTCCAGTTTGGAGTCGACTTTGATCGCTCCTCAGACTTGAACTTCCAGGCATAAATTACCACCAGACACTCAAATTCTTTCTCAAGCTGAACGTTTCGTCTCATGACGTCATGGGACTGTTTGGAATCCATGAGAACAACCACCCCGTCGACAGGATTAACAACAATCCTGACCCATTCAAGCTCAGCCAAGTGCTTCCCATCCATTGGGTTCTTGATCTATGATATGTTCTTCCGCAATCCCCAATTGTACTGCCATTCTACTCCACCCCAGCGGTTCCGAAGCATCGCTCGAATTCTCTTACCACCGGGCATCTGTAATTTCCGTGCCTCTGCCGGCGCGGAAATCTCAGACTCCTTACCCTTGGGATCTTCTTCTTTCCTTTTGCCACCGCCCTTCACCTCGGCCTTCTCTTCCTTGGTGTAATATTTACTCATCATCTTCCATTCTTCAGGAGTGAACTCCGGAGGTCTCGATGTCTGAGTGAACTCCGGAGGTCTCGATGTCTTCATTATCCTGAATCCATCCTTCCCGACGGGATACGGTCTTCCGGCCTTGTCGATTTTAACCTCCTTGCCATCGTCGTTGACGTACGTGATGCCATCCCCAGGTAGTCCAACTGACACGTGTGGAAGGTCGGACTTTACAACCTTCTCATCGCCCTTAGAGTGTCCATCTCCCTTCCCTTTTGAAGAGCTCGGTCTAGCATCTTCTTCTCCTGCATGATCCCCCCGATCTCCGGCGATTACCTCCGGGCCATCGTCGAGCAGTAGACCAGCGATCTGGTCGACTTCATCGTCAAGCAGTCGCTTCTCGTCACTCTGCAGCAATTCAGGCTCGTAGTCCTCATCCTCGATCAGGCGGTCACGTGCATCCAGACCGATTGCATCGATAGACATCTCTATTCCTTCCAAAGTCTCGTTGGCAACCTTGTACTTCTGTTGTATTGGGAATGTCAGAGGAGATTTCAGAATCATCCTCTCCGTCTGATGTGGCATTCTCAACCGAGGTGGAACCTTTGCCTTCTTGATGTTCAATTCTGCACCCGCAAATGCAGTAAGTGCCCAAGCACGATACTTGTTTGCCCAATGCATACCGGTGCTCAACACATATCCAGCAAATATACCAGTTTCCCCTCTCGGCTCGAACTTCTCCCTCTTTCCCCCTCTTGCTTCACTCGGCTTGAAGTCCACTAGCGCACCAAAAGGTATCTTCTCGCCCTTGAACTCCTCGCCATGCAGCCTCATCCATGCACTCGATCCGTTCAACTCTTCGATGTTCATGAGATGGCACAGAGTGGTGATGGCCTGCACCCAATAACACGTGGGTAGACCGGCATGTACTAGACAAGCCGAAGTCTGGTCAATGATGAATTGATTTGTTCTTTCAGCAAGGGAATTGTTCTGCGGCCGACCAGGCAGCGATAGGTCGTGGTTCAGCTTCAGCTCCACGCACGCATTGATCAGTTCCGGGCCGTCATCTGAATATACCTGCTTGATTTTCCTCCTCCCGCAGAAGTGCTTGATAGCCCTGACGACTGAGTCAGTGTCTCTTCTCGCGGTGGGATAAGCCATGATAATTCCGGTATATATGTCCCGGATGATGAGCGCATACCTGCCATCCACTTCATGATCTCCTGATGCCGTCACAAAGTCGAACGTCACCAGGTCACCGAACGTCTTCACTTCTCTTTTGAATGCTCCCGTTCGCGATCTGAAGTGTCTCATCTTTGCCTTGACGCATGATTCGCAGAAGGGATTTCGGTATCTGTGTGTAAGCACATGAGCTATGGAATTGGCGTCCTTCTTGAGGACTCCCACTTTCCTCTTTATTGATGATCCTTCGTACACGTCTACTTCGATACCGGCATCTGGATCATCTTCATCAACCTCTTCCTCGTGAGCTTCGGCATCACCATGTCGATGCGGGACTGACCCAACATCTACAGGTATTTCCTCAGCCACGGGAGGCGGACGTACCGGACCAGCTCCTCCGGGTGGCCCGAAGTCGAATGCCCCGTCGTGGTGTTCGCCCTCGGCCTCTGCGGACTCACCGACAGCGGCGGGTGTGACGTCGTTCTCATCGTCACCTCCCTGATCTGCCTCGTCGTTCGTTACCATCGCCAATACTTCCGAAAAGTGCTCCATGAGGTCGTCTATCGTAGGGCGATGCCTGTTACTCCGAAGTTTACCATCACTCACTAGGTACGGGATGTCGTCCTTGACCTGCAAGTGCACGAATCCCTGCTTTGGCGTAACCATGAAAGGTAGTTTACCAGGCATCCAGTGAAATGCATAACCCATCTTCATGCATCTCCTCCCACTGACAATACCGTGGGTGTCTCATCCAATACATGCGGCTCGACAGTCTCGTCCAACTCGTCCACGACTATCTTGGCCACATCAGATGTGGAAGTGGAACCATTCGCGGTCTGGAACACGATCTCGTCGTCATCGTTCACGATGTCGACACCCAGGCTCTTCGCCTTGGCTCTTCCAATGAGATCATGACCACATCCGGTGTCCATCAACCATTTCACCCGTTTGCTGATGCACGTCGACATGGCGAAAACGTTCTTCGGCATACCATGCTGCTTCTTCCAGTCGACAGCTGATTCCTTGATCTCGTCCTTGTTCCGATCATACTCGAACATTATGCTGCTCTCCTTGGTCACCGGGAAGTAGTGCTTCTTATATATATCATCCACCACTTCTCTCAGTATCTTCGCACGTATCATTGATCGTTGGACTTGATAGGCTGATAATTCACGATGATCACTGCTTTTGAACTTCTTCTCGTCGACGTACACGTACTGATAAGGCTCATTCTCATTGTCCTCATAACCGTACCATTCCCCTTTTCGTTCCCATTGCCTTCTCTCGTCTTCGAGGTAGGTGATCTCCCCATTCTCGTCGACGTCGAGCACTTCCTTGAACCACACCATATTCTCGGGGATCTCGGACTCGCCAGACCATCTCGATGATTCGCTCATCGCGTCGTCATCGTGCTCGGGGTAGATAGTCTCGGCTTCGTCCGGTTCGACATGATCAACGTCCTTCTTGAAGCTTACCTTCCCCGCAGGAGCCGATTGCTTCAGGACTATCGCAGGCATCGCGATGGCCCTCCTCACAATGGCAGGCGCTGCGGCTTTGGCGGCAGCCCTCGACTTGGCTTGTGCCTTGTCATTTGACGTTGCTGGAGCTGAATTGTTCTTGATGAGCTCATGCCTGTACTTACAAGCGCTTCCCCTATCGCACCTCCCCTTCTGAAACGCGAAGCATGCTCCATCATCCCTCTTTGGTGACGATGATCTGGACTTGGATTTGCCCTTTCCTTTCCCCTTGGACATGCTCTCCAACTTATGCTCCGTCTTCTTGCTGAGGGAAAAAGTGCATTCATTCCCTTTCACGCACCCCTTCGCCGATTTGAAGTGGTACCAGCAGGGGTTATCCTTGCTTCCGCCCGGACTCTTGCCTCTGTCGCTGGCACCGTCGGACTTGCCGTTCTTGCCAGCGTGGCCCTTTGCCTTGGCTTTTGGGAGCACAGGAGCGGCATCAGGTCCACCGGGTTTCCCCTTTCTGCCCTTGCCACCCTGGTTCTCCTGTTTGCCAGTTGCTGGAGCCGCATCCTTCCCGCCTGACTTCATCATCGACTTGACCGATTTCTCCTTCATGTCGAGCAACAGGTCTTCCCGATCTGCCTTGATCTGATAGTCGATCAACGCCAATAAGAATTCATACGTCTTCTGAGGATGCTTGTCCGGTAGTCTATGGTAGGCATTGAGGCCGAACTCCATCTTCTTGCTCCCTTTGATCTTCCTGAAAAGGATGTCTCTGAGAGCCAGCTTACTGGGTCTGTCCTCGCTCCTCATCTTCAGCAGCAAATCATACCATTTGTTCCTGAACATGACCAAGTTCTTGTCGCCAGGAAAGTCAAGGTTGAATAAATGCTCGATGTGGTAGACAAGATCCGTTCTATCGGAAGTTCTGAATGATTGCATAACTAATGCCTCCAACTCTCGTCCCTTCACGATCACCCCTTGTTGATGTCGTAGTTCAGAGTGTCGTGTAGCATCGAGGTATACGTCCTTGGCTTCGTCAGGTGCTTGTTTCAGCATTTTCTGCATGCCCATGGCCATCTTAATATCTATCGTAGCAAATCTGTCGCCACCTGAATCGCTAAGCAAATCCAGGTCTGGGTTCAACCCAAGAGCCTGCTCCAGCCATTTCGTCCATGCTTCGGTATCTGGATCTGCACATGCGCTCAGAACATTCATCAGCAGTTGCATCTTCCAGGTGTCAAGTTGATGGATCTTTGGCCAGGCCGGAATAGATACTCTCTCGGCCTCTTTCCTCGAGATTCTCGGTCGATCATTCTTGATCTCACGGTTATCTCTCGATCTCCTTCGTCTCCTCCGTGTCCGATCGTCTTCTTCCTCTTCTTCTTCCTCGTCTTCCTCATCTCCTTCGTCGTCGTCATCCTCATCCTCATCATCGGGTGGATCATCCGGAGGTCCTCCTCCGCCACCAGTGAGTCTCAACTGACGTCGACCCGCTCCCTGCCCATTCCCATTGGGCGGGAATCCACCGTAATCCAATGGGGGCGTAGTACCGTTGTTTCCCCCTCCATCACCACCACCAGTCGTAGTGGTAGATTGTGGGACATGCCCAACAACCCCTTGCATCTGGGATAGGTGTACATCGATCATTGGATCACCGAAAGACGGAAAGAGGATCGAACCTGGCATCAGCGACGAATTAGGGATTTGATTTGAAGACGATGACGGGATTAACCCAGCCACCTTCTTGTCTATCCTACTTGAATTAGCCTGGGTTCCTCCCTCAGCGCGTTTCACTACTGCTCGTTCACGATGTCCATCTTTGCTGCTGGAGGCTTCCTGTGTCTCCAGCTTCTTGTGTGCACGTAGTTCCTCGTTGTCAGCATCGAGTTTGCGTACAAAACTCTCTTCTTGCTTGAGCGTCGCCTCTCTTTCTTTCAGTTGTCTCTGAAGCTCATGCATCTCCTCGAGGTACTCATCGTACATTCCCTTAGCTGTCAATCTCCAGTACTCAGCCTCCTTCGACTTCTCGTCCATCGTGCACCGTTCCTCTTGTATCTCTTCTTTGACCTGGGCTAACTCCAAGATCGCATCCTGACGATGACCACCTTCGACAGCAATCATCTGGTCCTTCATCGATACGTCGGACTCATACTGTTTGACGATCTCTTCTTTTTCACGAAGCAAGCAATCTGCTCTCTTCGATTCCTGTTCCGCAAATACTGTAACGTCATTCAGCCTCGCCATCAGCTGTTCCCTGGAGTCCTCCAAAGAGTACGTCTCGGGGCGCTTGACGAGTGCATGCTCCAACTGTGATTTCAGACTTTGGACCATCTCCTCCTCGGTGAACTTCTCGATAGATGTAGAAGATTCTATGCCTCTGATCTGTTGCTGATAAGCTGATATCTGTTGTGAAGCCTCACGGTGTATCTGATTTGCACGTATAGCTGATTCCTGCGCGGCCGACTTCTCGCTTGCCATGTAGGATCTCATCAATGCAATCTCCCGCTTCTGCTCCATGATAGTTCCTTCAGCTTGCCTCATCTGTTGCATCATAATATTCGACTCCATGTCTTTCTTCTCCCCGTACTGAAATGCGTTCATTTCCACCTTGCGCATCTGTTGGGCTTCTTCCTCAAACTTGCGCCATGCCTCAGCCATGTGGTGTTGGTGGTGACTCACTAGATGTCCCGACTGCTTGCTGACAATCTCGCATCGTCTTTCCAGCTCCTGGATCCGGATGGTGCTTCCATAGTCTTCTTGGTTAAGATTCGCCATTGCTGCCGACATCTCATCAAGTGTCTTCTGATATTCCCCGATCTCCACCTCCATCTTATTCTTCTCTTTGATCAAGGCGCGAAAATCTGCACTGGTGGGTGATTTTGACCTCCCACCCTTCGATGTCGATCTCACGCCCTTCTGCGACGTCCGTGGTGTCGCAGGCGAAGATGATGATCTTCTCGGTGGGGAATCTCTTTTCTTCGACTCCTGATGAACATCGATCTGCTTCCATGATCTTGTGGGAGTAGATATGTCGCTGAATAGCGCGGAACCTCCGCTCCCAGGTTCTTCCTGTGAATCTGCAATCATATCCATCACCGCAGGAAGAGCCATCAACCCATTGGATCCCTCTGAGCTGCTGTTCCCAAAAGTTGCAGTACTTGGGCTCGCCGAAGACGCCATTGTACTGTGTAGGTTATCGTTCCTTTATTGTCCCTGTACCCGCAATAAACCCGCTGTCTCCCAGTCCAGTGTAGAGCTTGTAGTTACGGCTGATAACCTGTCAAGAGACGGCAAGGTGACGTCCCGTGGGACGCTGTGCACCGAACCCTCAAGCTTTAATACCAACCACGTAGAAAGGTGTATACGGACGATGCCGTTATAGCCGAACCCGTGTAAACGGTGTAAGGAAGAAGGAATGATAGTTACACCGGTAGTCCTGACAATGCAGCGCAAGCAGTTGTTTTGCTCTTGATGCCGATCACGGAGGTCTGCAGTCACACATCAGATCTTGAACCTCAAATGTGTCTTGAGCCAAATGGCGATCAATGGAACTTGGGAAGCAACACCAACAAGGACCTCAGAACAGCTACCCAATTTCGGCACGGGGCCTAGAGGGTTTTAACAGTTTGCTTGTTTGTTTGTATGTTTATTTGTTAGTTTGTTTTCTTTGTGTATATTATATGTATCTATGTTTGAATGTTATGTACAGCGGGGCCGCACGTATACTGCCCCAACTACAAAAAATTATTACAACATGGAAAAGCCCACAGCGCTTTCCTAAATTCTACATACAACCTAGATTATATAACTGCACCCGGATTACTACCGCGGCGAGCGCGCTTGCGCCTACGCTCCTATGTTGCGCAGCACCGCAATTTGCCGACAGGTTGCTTTATGGGCAAGCAACGGGGCGCCACGCTTCCTCTTTGGACCGTGCAAAGCGAGGCAAAGCCACGGTCAAATCCTTCCTAGCGGCAAACCTGATACGCGGTGCTGTGGTGGATGCTGCCTCCAGTGCGAAGAACTAGTGAGCCCCAAAGCCGCATAATGTATCTAAGCAGTCAATGTATTTCCTCCGTAGAAAACGCATCTGACCCTTCCAAACCGTGACGCTGCACCGTTACACAAATTTCCCATACTGGTCACGCAGCTGATCTAGCGCCGAAGTCGATCAAAAATAGGAATTAAGCCCTCCAAGCGAGGTTCGGCAAAGCGCATACTTTTCAAAATGCCTCCGAGGCTAGTACAATGATATTATGGTTCGCGCATAGTCCCGTGCATGGACACGCCCGCGAAAGTGTGCAGAATGAAACACCCAAAGCCTGCCAAGACTCTAACGCGCCCAAAGATCCCCGTCAGACGATCCCAAGCTCTGATCCCGTGCCGCGCAACCTACAACACCGGCAGATAAGCGAGCGCCAGACCTCCAACGAAAAGGCAACCGACGAAAAAAAGCTGCACGCCCCAAAACTTCCAAGACTCCAAAAATTGGTTGCCTCACCATTAGTAACAGAACACCTAACTGGCAGTTGTCGCTTCCGCGGCCGATGAAGCGCTATCGGCCACCAAAGCATCGCCGTAAGCACTACGACCCACAGCCAAACAAACGCAGGGCAAACATATATGCGTTGACACACGCGCGCGCACTATATTTTTACGCGGCCCTACGTGTAAATTCCAACTACACAAGAATACAACATGGAACGCCACAACGCTTCCAAGACCTCACAGCACCGACACTTCCACCGCCACCGGCAAACTCTGGCACGCACGCTGGCGCAAGCTCACGGGCGGCTACGATCCCGTGTTCTGCAGCACCACAGTTTGCCGACAGGTTGCTTTATGGGCAAACAACGGTCCTGGAGGCTGCACGCATCTGCGCATGACCCAATCTATTACCGCGCCCGCACAAATGCGCAGAAAGCAAAAACCCAAAGCCTTCCAAGACTCTGGGACGCCAACGCTTCCTCGTTGGACCGTGCAAAGCGATGCAAAGCTCTGAACCTGTGCCGTGCAACCTGCACGTGGTATCTTCGCACATCGCCCTGCGTGTGTTTTGCCCACACAAGAGCGCAGAACTAGTCGCGCGCCGACGCGCGCAAGACTCTAAGCGTCAATGCGTCGCCGTCGAGCCGCCTGACCCTTCCCAACCCGCTGACGCAACCCGTTACGCAAATCCGATTCCTGGTCACGCGACCTAAGCGTTCGCCAAGGAAAATAGGACGCCCGCGACCTGAGTCGATGATGAATCCACCTCGGGCCGAAGAGACTCTTTCTCCTTCGACACGGCGGTGATCAACGTGGGGACCCGACCACGCTCATCCGAGGCCGCGACGGGTCCGTAAGACTTGAACCAAACATCACTGTGTGCATGTATGTATGTATGTAATGTATGTATGTCTGTAATGTAATGTAATGTAATGTGATGTGATGTAATGTAATGAAATGTAATGTATGTATGTATGTATGTGTGCATTCTTCTCATGTGTGATGACCTGGTCGCAGTTCGTTGCTTGAGATAGCACATCTTCCCAGTGCATCTGAGGTCCATCGTGCTGTCTCACAACGGTAAAAACATACCAATAACATGTCATCTAATGACTCGTGACAAACTCTCGGTCTTGGGAAAGATGTCACCTAATATGTATGTATGTATATCTGTATGTATGTATGTATGTATGTATGTATGTATGTATGTATGTATGTCTCTATGTATGTATGTATGTATGTATGTATGTATGTATGTATGTATGTATGTATGTATGTATGTATGTATGTATGTATGTATGTACGTGTGTATGTATGTTTCTTTGTTTGTTTGTTTATTTGTTAGTTTGTTTCTTTGTGTCTCTCTATCTGTCTCTATGTATGTATGTATGTCCCGCGTGGCCCTGCACGTATACTCCAACAACACAAAAATACAACATGGAACGCCACAGCGCTTCCAACATTCTACAACACCCACGCTTCAACTGCCACCGGCAAACTCTGGCGAGCGCGCTTGCTTCTACGCTCCAATGTTTTGCAGCACCGCAGTTTGCCGACAGGTTGCTTTATGGGCAAACAACGGGGCGCCACGCTTCCTCTTTGGACCGTGCAAAGCGAGGCAAAGCTCTGAACCTGTGCCGCGCAGCCTGCAAGCGGTATCTTCGCACATCGCCCTGCGTGTGTTGTGCCTACAGAGCGCAGAACTAGTAGCGCCTCAACGCGCACAAGACTCTAAGCGTCAATGCATCACCGTCGAACCGCCTGACCCTTCCAAACCCGCTGACGCAGCCCGTTACACAAATCCCATTCCTGGTCACGCCAGCTGATCTAGCGCCGAAGCTCGATCAAAAAAGAATGAGCCCGCCAAGCTAGTTAGGCAACGCGCAACTTCAAAAGCCTCCGAGTCGAACATGTATATGTTCGCGCATAGTCCCGTGCATGGACACGCCCGCGAAAGTGTGCAGAATGAAACACCCAAAGCCTGCCAAGACTCTAACGCGCCCAAAGATCCCCGTTGTGCCGTGTCAGACGATCCCAAGCTCTGATCCCGTGCCGCGCAACCTACAACACCGGCAGATAAGCGAGCACCAGACCTCCAACGAAAAGGCAACCAACGAAAAAAAGCTGCACGCCCCAAAACTTCCAAGACTCCAAAAATTGGTTGCCTCACCATTAGTAACAAAACACCTAGCTGGCAGTTGTCGCTTCCGCGGCCGATGAAGCGCTATCGGCCACCAAAGCATCGCCGAAAGCACTACGACCCACAGCCAAGCAAACGCAGGGCAAACATATATGCGTTGACACACGCGCGCGCACTATATTTTTACGCGTCCCTACGTGTAAATTCCAACTACACAAGAATACAACATGGAACGCCACAACGCTTCCAAGACCTCACAGCACCGACACTTCCACCGCCACCGGCAAACTCTGGCATGCACGCTGGCGCAAGCTCACGGGCGGCTACTATCCCGTGTTCTGCAGCACCACAGTTTGCCGACAGGTTGCTTTATGGGCAAACAACGGTCCTGGAGGCATATATGTGCACGCATCTGCGCATGACCCAATCTATTACCGCGCCCGCACAAATGCGCAGAAAGCAAAAGCCCAAAGCCTTCCAAGACTCTGGGGCGCCAACGCTTCCTCGTTGGACCGTGCAAAGCGATGCAAAGCTCTGAACCTGTGCCGCGCAACCACTTGCAGGCACATCGCCCTGCGTGTGTTTTGCCCACACAAGGGCGCAGAACTATTCGCGCGCCGACGCGCACAAGACTCTAAGCGTCAATGCGTCACCGTCGAGCCGCCTGACCCTTCCAAACCCGCTGACGCAACCCGTGACGCAACTCCGATTCCAGGTCACGCGACCTAAGCGTTCGCCAAGGAAAATAGGACGCCCGCGACCTGAGTCGATGATGAATCCACTTCGGGCCGAAGAGACTCTTTCTCCTTCGACACGGCGGTGATCGACGTGGGGACCCGGCGACGCTCATCCGAGGCCGCGACGGGTCCGTAAGACTTGAACCAAACATCACTGTGTACATGTATGTACGTATGTAATGTATGTATGTCCGTAATGTAGTCTAATCTAATGTAATGTAATGTAATATAATGTATGTATGTATGTATGCATTCATGTACTGTATGTATTGTATGCAATGTATATAATGCAGCTTAATGCAATGTAATAGTAGTAATGTACGTAATGTAATGTAATACAAGGTAAGGTAAAGCAAGGTAATGTATGTAGTGTCATGCATGTATATGTTTGTATATAAGTCAAGTAAAGTAACGTTACGTAATATAATGTATGTATGTAGGTACGTATGTATGCGTTGTATGTATGTTATTCTCTGTTGTGCTTTGTTATGATTTGTATGTATGTATCGGCCTGACAAAAAAATGAGCATTCCCCCCACCAACAACAACTGTTTTTTAAAACCATGTCCAAATCCCAAGTACTCTGTCCAAAACGCAGTGGTTGGGACCCGGGTGCTGGTAGAGTCGCGAGCATTGCTCATTGCCGATACCCAGGTTTCTCAGCCTAGCAAAAGCGACGGCTCCACAGAAGGCAGCCCCCCACAAAAAGGTGATCATCCCCCCATCAATGTGTTGCAATCCAAGGTTTTGTCTTTCCATGTTAATCCTGGGTTCCCTATTTTGTCATTTTCTCTTTTGCAGGAAGTGGACCTCGAACTTCATAACGATTCGACAAATCAGTCCATTCTTGCGCCAGATGGTCGCGGTTTTCCTTGTTGTGGTTTCCTGCTGCGGAATCCTCGGCTTGAATCGAGCGCAACTCTCAGCTTCTCCTCGGAAGCTTTCTTGGAGGGCACCCCTGTTTTGGACACATTGTCTCAAGGGTTTTTTCAGGTATGGGTTTTAGAGGTATCGAGGTGAGATTTACCACTTATATAAGGGGTATATACTGCCTAACAAGCTTGTAGTGGTGGTATATCTGCGCATCCCTACCTCCAAAACCCATACCTGAAAATGCCCTCTTTTGGACACATTGTGAGATAAGCGTTGGAGCTGCACTGGCCGTTGAAGGCTTCTACCCGGTTCTTGGATGCCGGGAAAAAAAAACGTTCAGCTGTAGTCCTTCCACTGCTTCTGATATCCCCACTGCTTGTTGTAGTCCTTGTACTCCTGCGTGGTCCAAGATTGTCTCTTCTTGACGTAATCCTGGTATCTCTCAGAGCTGCGTTTGCTGGTTGCAGATCTGCTGCGGATGTAAACCATGAGAGGACTGTGGGAGTCGGAGTCCTGCGAGCCGTTCATGAACATTTCATTGTTCACGTGCTTGTAGCGCTCTGCTGAGACCTGGTAATCGAAAATGGCCTTGTTCGGATGGTTCCGCATGAATTCCAGTTGTTCATCATCCATATTGTTCATCTCGATCTTCCGGAAGTCCTGCTGGATGTTCGTTTTGCCCCATCCAAATACGATAGTCATCATCACATCTGGGAATGTTCGATCAAAACCTGATCCGCATTTCATGTACAGGTGATGACGGACAATGGATTTCAGGGTGCACGAAGTCTCCACTGTATACTCCGTTCTGGGCACGAGTGGCAAATTCTTCGTCGCATTCCACAATCTCTGATATGCTCTCATGAGGATGTTCACGAGACCGTTGGTGGGATTGTAGACATGCTGGAGTTTGCTGTAGGTGTTCGCCGATTTGTTGGCGTCTCCGGTGATCGCATCGCATCGGTACAAGGTCACGAGCGGCATGATTTCGTTCTGAAGATCTTCTTTTGCTGCTCCATGACTAAGTGAAGGATGGATCTGGAAAACTCCAATGGTCGCGAATGGCAAGTCTGCCCTCGTGATATGGCGGTCGTCATACTCGTAGTATGATTTGTCGGATGATTTCGGGATCATGCCACGAAACTCATCAGTCTGCTCGATGTGGAGAACGACGATCTCCTTGTCTCGGCCATGTCCTTGGACAATGGTGCGTGCTGGCAATCTCGATCCAATGTACTTCTTGGATTCGGTAAACATGGATGTTCCTGTGGTTGCCAAGCAATCCGAGGTCGGAATTTCGTATTCGGGATCAGTGCCATCTCCTTTAGTTCCGAAGAAACATCTGAACATTCCGAATGTGGTTCCCCAATTCTGGCTCCTGGTGGAAATGTGTCTTGCCAGAAGTTCCACTCTTGCAGAGGGTCCGCCGCGGACAAAGCACGCGATCGGTCTGGATGACCATTGTTTGATCACAATGCCCTTGTAACCGTATCGGATGAACCTGTTGATGAGCTCCTTGGATTTCTCATCATTCGGACTGAAGAATGCGTCTGCCTCATTCAGGCATAGGATGTGTGCACTGTTCTGCATCATCATCTTGACGATCGGTCGATCCTTCATCGGCATGTTGTACACCTCCCTGTTGTCCAACTTTGGATTCCTTGTGAGGTTTCCATGGTTCAGGGTAAGGATGTTGATCCCTATGGATGAGGTGAACTCATGCATGTTGAGATAGTCCACGGAAGGACGATCAGTCGGCTGCATCAGCGATCCCAGGATATCGGCATAGGCTCGGATGATTTTCGGGTCATCTTGTGACCTTAGCTGCGTCCAAGCAGCAATCATTTTTGCCCTCGGAACCAACCTGAAAATCCTTCCGAAGTCGTCCCATGATTTCCTTCTCGAACACGTCATCCCCCGTCATAAGAAGATCATCTACATGAAGAGATAGGGCTTCATGAACTTGTCGATTCTTAGCATTGTTACCAGAAACAGGATCCGATCCATTAGGTAATCAACTGCTCCTTCTAGATCGAAAGTTGTGGATGATTTCTTCTCACTCACCAATGCGGGCTTCGGAAGCTGCTTGCCGTAGTACACGTGTGTACAACGGTCTGCCCGGGTTGGCACTAGTCCGTATGACCGGAGTGCCGAATCAAGGATGTTCCACCATCGACGTGGTGCGTCACTCAGCCCGTATGCAGGCTTCTTCATGCGCGCTCCAATGTGGGGTGGATATCCCGTTTCAGGAGGTATCTGACAAATGATGTCACGAGACTGGTCATCTGCTTCGCCTTGGAGAAATGCTGTCTTCAAATCCATGTGGAATATATTCCAGCCTTTATTTGAGGCTGCTTGGATTGCAAGGCGGAAACCACTCCTGGATGCAGCAGGACTGTCTGTCTGCTGATCATTCTTCTGCTTGTCTTGGAAGCCTCGGAGGACCCAGCGAGCCTTGGTCTTCAAGAAGTTACCATCCTTGTCTCGCTTCAGGGTTAGGACCCATCGACCGGTGACCCAGTTCCTGACCTGAATCTTGCGTGTATCGACTAAGTCGAACACTTCATTGTCAAGCCATGATTTGCACTCAAGCTGCTTAGCTTCAAGGAATTGCTTCTGATAAGCTCTGATTTCCGTGGCTGTAGCTTCCTTCCGCTTCTTGCCAATGAGTGCGGATGTGGATGAAGCCTTCAAGGATTCTTGCTTGGATGAATACAGAACTAGGAGTGCACGGTCATCGTCGGTCATGTTCTTGCATAGCTGGTCAACATGATTCTGGTCTGTGTATTTCTGATGAGAGAATCCGCATCGGGGCGATGGACTGAAGGTCCCTTTCACACGTCCAAGAAGGACAGGGTTGCCTTCGATATCTCTCGGAACCGTAAAGGATCCAGTGTTCGCACAGATCTTCTCTTCGGCTGTCATGAGTGACCAATGCGCTTCATCTAGAACGAGATCAGCTTGGTGATCATCGTAGGATCTGGTCCTCTGAGAGTCTTCTGCATCTCCATCTTCCTGGTCAGTGTATCTCATGGTTCTTTCTGAACTTCCAGTGCCGGATGAGGTTGGAACATGAGGAATCAGCTCTTCCTCACTTTCATATTGAACCGGCAAATTGGCTGGATTGTTCGGATTATAATTGGATGAAGATGCAGGATCATGTCTGGGAGAATGCTCAGGTGACTCATCATTGTCATCTGGCTTCTTCTTCTTCTTCTTCCCAGTCTTCTGCTTCTTTGACGGACTGCCGGTTGTTTCTTCTTGCACAAGTGTCGGCAGTTCAAGATCTTCATCTTGTTCCTCTGCTTCGGGATTTGTAAGAATCGCAGGTGGTTAAGGTACCACAACAGTCGGAAGAATTGGCTGAGATGATTGCGACTGTGACGGCAAAGAGACATCACCCCCCACTCGATTGAGTCCACTTGAGGATGAAATGGATTGTTTTTGCCATTTAAGCACTGCATCTCCTCCGCCAGACTTGTCGCGTGGCGGTAGTGGAGGATCCACTGGACTGTCTGGCAACACACTGCGTGGTGCTGGCGGCATGGGATGATCAGGCTGATGTGGAGGATCCGGAGGAGGATCTGACATGCCCTCGTCCGGAGGTGTTGGAGGTCTTGGATCAGGCATGGGATGGTCCGGTTGATCAGGTGGTGGCTGTGTGTCAGGTTGCTGAGGCGCATCCGTGGGATCCCATGGATCCGTCTCGATGGGCATCGGCCTGATGGCCGGCGCATCGGTGAACGACTCATGAACGGATGAAAACATCACAGCATGCCACGTCTTCGGATCATACTTCTCCCAATTGCATTTTGATGCAGGCAAGACCCAAATTCTATTCAGCTGATCAGGCTGCCAGAAGGATATGATTGCATCGTCCGGAGGTGACGTAATAGGCATATTGATGCCAATGGTGTGGACGTATGCAGTGCATGCATCATACTGCGTGGATGAGATGCACAGTTGCCTCAACTTCTTGCAGCCGTTCCACATGTTCTGACATCGCCAGTCATTAGGATCTTGCTTGAAGATATCAATTTCAGTCCCAGGTGGGTACTGCTTCATCGTCTTCTGGAATTTCTGAACTAGCGGATCTTGAATGACTAATGGTTGAACATCCTTGTTGAACGGCAGGTCTTGGATTCTGACTGCAAGACTGCTGCTGGTCATGTTGAACTCCTTGTCAATGGCTTCCATCTCCTTTCTCAGGATATCAACCTGCTTGATGGTGAATGGTCCAAAAAGGTCCTCCAAGAGGCACACCTCGTTGTCACGCGGTTTCACCTGCAAGTGTCGTAAGATGATGTGCGCAAGGTCCTGACAGAACTGGTAAGGATACACCTGTGCCAGTTTGGTTCTGCTTCCGAAGGAACCAGCGTTTCCCTCTAGGGGTTGGTGTTCATGCTTTACTGAGCTGGAAAAGTTTTTACACCTTCTGAAGATCGGTCTCATAACCTCGGAAGGTAAGCAGTGCATCAAGCTCGTGGGCTTGGGACTTCTGAGCCCGGATTCAGGATCTTTTAGTCCGTATGCACAGAAATGGAAATCTCCCCACCCAGGTCACGGATGGGTCTGAAAACAATTGCTGCATGCATTTCAGATACCATATCCTGCATGTCTGAGGATTTTCGATAATGAAGTATCTTCTGTGCTTCAACTGGCAACGCGCAATGGATGCCACAAATTCAACCATGGGAAGGTAGCGTTTCCGCTTTTCCCCCACCATTTGCTGGTCTTGCTGGATGTTCTGCATATTTGACCATGGTCCGCAGACTGGTGCCATAAGGATGACATCAGGTGCTTGTTCCCTGATGATCTCCATGACCATGCGTCGTCCCTTGGATGTCATTACATCGAATCCTGTGCGGATGTCCACGGGAGTCCCAACCTTAAGACCTGACAGTGCACAGCATTGACTGAATCTGGCACTTCCTGCAAAGATCTCGAGAACGTGGATCTTTCCCTTACGTACACAGTTCCAATGTGCTTGTTCAGGAATAGATGTGAGGTCCTCGACGAACATGTTCTCTGCTGGATGAGGTGCTGCAGGTTTTGGAGTTGTTGTTTTTCGCGATACGTGCATCGTTCTCCTCGAGGACCCAGAACGTCTCTTCATCGTTGTTTGACATGAATCCTTCAAGTCCTTCTTCATCCTCAACCCAGAAGCCTTCTTCTCCTTCGTATTCACCTTGTTCGATGATGAAGAATGTGTTGCTTCGGCTGCCTCCTTGAGGTCGGATGGATGGATCTTGGATCGATGTCCTCGTTGTGATGAAGAGTTCATGGTAGTGTGTCTTCAGCATCTCATAGGAATAATTCTCGAGTGAGATGTTCCTCAATGACATTGCACTTGTGAGTCGTTCTCTTTGTTGATCTGACAACTCACTTTGTATAATGAAAAACTGTGCAATGAGATTATCCCCGAAGGGAAATGCGTCCCGCTGTCTGTCCTGCATTCCTTGGATATATTGTCTGAGGACTGTAGGATCGTCCTCATTTAGCAGGGCTGGAGGCGGTGCTCGAGCACCGGCTGCTTGCTGATGTCGAGCAATTGTTCTCGCGTTTGCGTCCTGTACGGACTGTCGGAATGATGGAGACTGTGCCGTAAAGATTGGCATCAAGTCCATCCATGCTGCCTTCAATCTCATGAGAAGGATCTCGAATTTTGAGGTAAAAATGAGGAACTCTTGGTTCTGCCTTCTGTGGTTGAAGAAACTGAGGAGTCTGTACAGATACACGTTGATCGCACCTTTCAAAAAGTACTTCTTCAGCGTGTTCTTGAAATAGTTGACTCCTTCATCAGGATCTTGCAAAAGGTCATTTTGGAGGACGGCCTTGTACATGTAAGCATCTCCAGTGAGTCTGCTCTTAAGCAATGGACCTTGCTTGGCTGCTTCTACTGTGGTGATTGTCACCCAGTCGTCCACGAGTTCTTCATACCTGAACCAGCTGACTTTTCCGTCGTACGATGGCGGCTGCTTGGCGGTCATCGATAAATTAAGTGTTTCCTCCGTGTAGCTCGGCTTTGCCGAACTTGTGTAGGCTTCCATGAAACCTTCTCCATCTGATGACATCTTCCCTTGGATCTCTGCGGAAAGCCCGCTCCGCTACCACAAATTGAGGCCCACTGCCCCAGGTGCCTATCCCCGGAGGGAACTGGAACCCTGTGGTAGTTGAGGTCGTTGTTGGTCCCTGAATCTATTCCGGAGAGAGTCCAGTATGCCTACAATGGATGATTGGAGGATGGATTGTCCCTGGTGGATTGTCTGATGGATAATCCTGTAAGCGGCCTGCAATGGCTCTTTTGTCCTCACGCTCGAATGGTCGTGATTATGCAAAAGGGGCCTTGAGCCAAATGTTGCGGGAGATCAATCTGTGCGAAAACAACACCCCCCCCCCCCACAGAAAAAAAAAAGAAGTGGATTGGCGCATTCCCGATTCTCGCTCGCGAACGCCGCACCGGAGAATCAAGAATGCGCCCATCCAGCTGAAAGGGTCCCCCCCCCCCCACAGGAAAAAAAAAGATGGATTGGCGCATTCCCGATTCTCGCTCGCGAACGCCGCACCGGAGAATCAAGAATGCGCCCATCCAACTGAGGGGTCTCCCCCCCCCCCAGAAAAAAAAAAAGTAGATTGGCGCCATCCAATTGTGGGGGTCTCCCCCCCCCCAAGAAAAAACAAAGAATTGGCGCATTCCCGATTTCGCTCGCGAACGCCGCACCGGAGAACAAGA
This sequence comes from Effrenium voratum, assembly GCA_963377175.1. Lineage (NCBI taxonomy): Eukaryota > Dinophyceae > Suessiales > Symbiodiniaceae > Effrenium > Effrenium voratum. Next base: position 14,526 of record CAUJNA010002835.1, on the reverse strand, counting down.
ATGCGCCCTTCCAACTAGGGGGTTTCCCGCCCCCCCATGAAAAAAAAAGAAGAATGATTGGCGCATTCCCGATTCTCGCTCGAGAACGCCGCACCGAAGAGAATCAAGAATGCGCCCATCCAGCTGAAGGGGTCTCCCCCCCCCCCCCACCCCCCACCCACAAAAAAAAGTGGATTGGCGCCATCCACTGAGGGGGTCTCCCCCCCCCACCAAGAAAAAACAAAGAAGTGGATTTTGGCGCATTTCCTTTTCTTCGTCGCGAAAACGCCGCACGGAGAATCTAGAAATGCGCCCATCCAGCTGAAAGGGTCCCCCCCCCCCCAAGAAAAAAAAACAGAAGTGGATTGGCGCATTCCCGATTCTCGCTCGCGAACGCCGCACCGGAGAATCAAGAATGCGCCCATCCAGCTGAAGGGGTCTCCCCCCCCCCCCCACAGAAACAAAAAGTGGATTGGCGCCATCCAACTGAGGGGGTCCCCCCCCCCCCAAGAAAAAACAAAGAAGTGGATTGGCGCATTCCCGATTCTCGCTCGCGAACGCCGCACCGGAGAATCAAGAATGCGCCCATCCAGCTGAAAGGGTCCCCCCCCCCAACAGGAAAAAAAAAGAGTGGATTGGCGCATTCCCGATTCTCGCTCGCGAACGCCGCACCGGAGAATCAAGAATGCGCCCATCCAACTGAGGGGGTCTCCCCCCCCCCCCCAAGAAAAAAAGAAGAAGTGGATTGGCGCATTCCCGATTCTCGCTCGCGAACGCCGCACCGGAGAATCAAGAATGTGCCCATCCAGCTGAAAAGGTCCCCCCCCCACAGGAAAAAATGGATTGGCGCATTCCCGATTCTCGCTCGCGAACGCCGCACCGGAGAATCAAGAATTCGTTCATTTAATTGAAGGGGTCGGCGGCACTGGGCGGCAGCCCTTAAATTTTCAGTAGTGATAGATTCCCTTTCCAACCAGCAAGGGAAATTTGAAAAAAAGTGTTCTTAAGCAAATGGATGGATACCAAGCTTCGTGACTCGCTGTTCTGATATTCCGGACGAACATGTCTAGATCCGCAAGCCAGAAATAAGGGAAACCCAGCCAAGGACCGTGCTCATTGCTGAGCTTGCGGGAAAAAAACAAAAAACGCAAGGTGAGCTCGTCATGACTTGCCCAGACGATTGCTCCTGCAAAAAGCGGAACTGCTGGTCGATAGGGAAACACACACACAAGGTCCACAAAGATCCAATCAAGTAGCAGTCAAGTAGAGCGGCCATGAACTGGTTTTGGCCAGTGCCCTATTTCGGAGACACCACATGATCGCCCATGACTTCTTAAGTCATTTGGGGCCCCATGTCCAAATAAAAGTTGGACTTGTGAATCATATGCTTGTCCCCTCCAGAAGGGTCCGCGTCATTGGATGTCTCCGGTGAAACCAGAAGTCACCACCTTGCCAGGAATGATTCTTTCGAAAAAGCCGTTGAAGACCCAGGAAAGCGACTGTTTTCTTTCAAAGAACGTGATTGAAAAGAATGGGGAAGCAACCTCTGATGACAGAACATCGCCAAAGACCCAAGTCCATACACCTGAATAGATATGGGTATATAACCAGTGGGTAACCGCTGCTTACTCAGGTCAATTACTCACCATGCAAAGTGATTGCTTTTACCCATTTGGGGAAGGGGGGGCGGTGTAAGTGGGTGCGCACTTAGGGCGCAGCTAAGTTAAGGCGCATGTCGATGGTGTTGTCCTCAGTCGCGGCTGAACGGAATCCCCACACACATTCCGACCTCAGGGCTGTGGTTGAAATGGAATCCACGAATCTGTGATACAAGAACGGCCTCAAGACCAACCCCCCAAAGAGGGGATTCCAACTTGTATCACAGAAGTGGTTGGATAAACCCCGAGTGATCCCACAATCCTGGACCTCAGCTTTTGCCCCGGCCAAAAAAAAATAAAAAGCAAAGGCGGGTCTCGGACCTGGGCCCAATTTTCGGAGTCTATGCGAAATGAGATCCCGGACAAAAAAGTCATGATCAGTTCTAGCCCCAGCTATACAGGTTGAAAAGCCGGGGTGTAAAACACAAATTGCAGACACGGGTGACTCCTGGACAACAGTATTGGTTCCCCAACAGGGCAAATTCTGCAAATTCTGCTGTCTCCCTAGCACTTCTGGGAAAAACTAACACTCACCCGTCCTCAGATCCTCTGCTAACATGTTTGCAAGCTTCATCAGAAATGGAAACCCAACCACCTGCTACAGTAGAAACCACCTGCTAAGCCGGAGGGGATGAACCCCCACACCAACTCAAAGGTAACAAGCCATCGGAACCGGATGGGCTGAACAAGCCATCGCTGGAACTTCCCCCTCTGCGCGAGACTTGTTTCTTTTTTTTCGGGGACGGTCAAACCAGCGGGCTCCAGCGAAAAGTTCCGCAAACTGAACTAGAATCCCAAAACCTGAATTGAGAATCGGATCCCCAAGTACAGGACCTTTACCATGGCTTGAGCTCCCTTTAACCCCCCCTTTTGATCGGTGAGCTCGCGATCAGATAGGACCCCCCCCCCCCCCGGTTTTTTTCTTCCCCGTGTTCTGAGGGCCCAGGCCACCGAGATCTTCCCGCCTGTGCGTTCAGGACTTGAAAAAAAACACAAAAAACGGCACAGACCGAGTTGTCTGTTGGCGTTGTTCAAACCAAAAAAGGGATAGCCTCCAAAAAGAAGAGAGGGCAAGTAAAGAATAAGGGGCCAAGAAGCTTGAGTGGGGTTCTGAGGTACTGCAAAATCAAGATCGTGGTGAGCGAATCATGTAATTAGTTGATCCCTTACGTGGGTCCACCATTTCAGAGCCACAGCAAGGTATTGGCCTTACTGCTCCTTGACCAATCCAATAGTCGATGAGAGTCATTGCATTGCCCTTGCTGGGGCTCTGAATCGGTATGGGCTACAGGTCAATCTGGCTCCACATGCACTGTGGCTCTGGAAGCTGGTCTCAAAATCGGGACACCCCAAAACTGCTGGTGTCCTTTTGGCTTCCCTTATTTATTTATTTTATTTATTTTTTTGGGGGGGGGCACTTTTCGGAGATGCGTTGGGGAGTCCAAAAAAACCTCAGCCCGACCCAGGTCGCGGAAGCCCAAAGATCAACCACCGGGACACCAGAATGCTTCTCGTCCACACTACTTCCTTTTTGTCCAAGAAGCCTCCAACCAGTTTTGTCAAGTTTTACAGTTGAGACAAGATACATCATATTTCATGTGTGAAAGTTTCGCTATACATGCCTTTAGACCCCGCCGCACACCTTATGAAAGGAATCTTTATCAGGGGAAGCTGGTATGCTCAAAGGGTACGTTGCAGGGTTCTTGGATTTTGGTCCCAGCCCTCCCAAGCCCAATGCGAGTTATACGCCCCTGCGTGCTAACATGCAATCTCAAAGCGCTCACGAGCAGAGGAACCGCGTTCTTCGAATGGTGATGCGGGAACTTCAAAAAAAATCAGCCTGAATCATCATTATAATATACCCTCTTATCACTTAACATGGAAGGGGGTCCCTTCAAAACGGAAAAAACTGTCAGGTTCCAAGATCATTGGTGGGAGGGTAAATATAACGCTAGACCGTTAGTACTTATTTAGCACCTTTTCTACGCAAACCGAGCCCGGCCAACCTGCCTTGGCACAAGAGCATCACACCGCCCAGGCAAGAGGGGCCGTCCTGCGAGGGACGAATCTCCCGGCACGCTCAACGAACGAAAGGTAACCAGACACTGAGTGCTTCCTTGATCTCTTGCTAAAAGCTGAGCTTGTAGTTGGATATGTTATAAATCGCTCTAGCTGTACCCTTCGACTTTGTGATTGTTAATATCTGTGTGTGTGTCTTTTTGAGACTACCTTTCTTCTTGTGGGTGCTAAATGGAAACGCGACGCCTGCCTTTGAGGGACCCCCGGGGAAAAAAACAAAAACATAGCCACTTGGGGAAGATGATCACAAGCATGCGGAGCTGCAGCTGTCCTTGCCAGCCACCTCAGCTGACTGAAAACTCGGCAATCGGTTCGGTCCGATCAGAACAGGCCGTGGGCATTTCGAAGACATCCGATTCCCGGCCGGGGGCAACTTGGATTCACGTCTTTGCCGGACACCGGCAGCCCCGCGCTTCTTTTTTTCCCTCAAACATCAGCCCGCTGAAAGGGGCATGTGTTCAAACGTGGCCGCAAACGCTTATCCGGCCAAGACCAGAATACCCCCGGGCAAGTTGAAGTGTTTGCTGGTCAGGTAAAAATGATGGAAACCCAGAGGCGAAAAGTTAAAAGGGTAAGCCTTTGGTTCAATGCGAAATGGGAGCCCTGACGCACCAACAAGAAGCGTTTCCATCGTGTAGCTGGCACAAGCGAAGTCAAAACCGAACATCAGTATGTCCCAAGGTCTGGGCTGCATTTTTCTGTGCGCAGAAAAGTCGTTGCAGGGTCAAAACCGGCCAAACGAAGAACCGGGGTTTTGGGAACAGGGAGTGAATGTTCATTGCAACCATATTTACCCCGGATTCATACGCATGGCGGATTAGGGGGATGTTTCAATTATGTATCCTGGTTGAGGGAAACGAGCAATTTTGACCGTGCCTCACATACAGGAGCAACGGCTGTCATACAGGGGACTACATGGGGCACACTCACCAAACTATCAGTAGAAAATGGGAGGGCTCCTCACAAAACTATCCAATGTCGTTGAGGGACACAATCACTATTGAGCGTGGCTCGCACAGCCAACCAAAAGGGGACGGTTACTTGATTGATTTTTGCAGACCCCCTATTTGACACCCATTTCTGTGGTGGGTTCCCTAAATTATATAGTGACTGCCTTGAGCTACAAGGAGCTTCACCTGAATAAGCAGTTCATTGGGTTTATCAGCAAGTTTGAAATATCCCCAAGCCATCGAAAGCAGCCTGGAAGACACCGGTCCCAGATTGGCTTCAGTTGCAAAATCCAATGAGCCGAGACAAGAATACAACCAACAGGGGTTGCCCAACCAAAAAGCGCGTCTTCAAAGTTTTGCAGGCCTCCTCATTCATCAACCCAAAGTACTGTGAAACACAACCTATGAAAAGAACCCGCCGCGAGGTTGCAAACCAAAGCCTGTGGCCTGTTCCTGTCCCAAGAACCATTCACTTGTATAACGAATCGACTGGATTTCAGCCGTTTTCCCAGTTTTGGGGCTAGGTGTTTATTCTCGGTCCAAGAGGTGATACTGTTGACCTCGGATCGAAAAAACCTGTCCTACTAATGGGGTGTCGGCCCAAAAAATGATCCGGATGTTCATTAAAGGGGACACCCCCTCTTCATCAGATGAACTCGGGGTTTCCATGAACCCTCCCACCTTGGTCTTCCGAGTGCGATGGGGCATGGGACAATTTGATTTGGCCCCTCACGTTTTCGTGTTTTCGTGGTGGAAACTTGGAGTTCGTCATTCCCTGCCTCTCCCAAATGAGCCATTGACACAGTTGGACCGAACACAGTAGGAATCAAGAGCGCACGTGGTTTGTGTTTGTGCGGGTGTGTCTCAGCCAGCGAAGTGGTCCGAGAAAAAAGGAGAAGAAAAAAAAGGATTAAAAAAAAAACAAAAAAACAAAAAAACAACGCACTCGGGCAGGCACCGGTGCGGGAGGGAGGAAGCTCGAGTCAATGGTCAGAGTGCAGGCCTCAGAACAAACCCTTACCAGGTCCCTTACTCTCACTTTATTGGAGCCGAAAAAAGTCCGAATTGTTTTTGGCACGAAGATGGTCAAACCCAGAGAAACATAAAGTCCAGGAATGCAGGGAATGAGTTTAACTGTCTTTAAAACGGCCTTCTGCCTGTGCCAGACATCAACTTATTGTTCTGTGATACCCCTTTGGTGGCGGAGCGTCCCTGCAGCGGATTCCTGCGTCACCCATCGTGACCCCAGAATCCAGTGTTCCACAACTATGCTTTCGGCATTGCTCGGAAGCCCCCCCCAGCTTTGTACACCCGGGATGATCAGAAGGTCCCTTACACAGGGTGACCACTAGGGGGGAAACCAAAAAGATGACTTTCACCACTAAATGGGAAAAGTTACCCATGGTCTTGGGGCCATTTGTCTCAAAATTGTCCCTAAAATTGATGCCTTCCTTTTGGTCTCCCTTTGCCATAAAGATAAAGGGAGCTCAGAAAGATCCCTGGAATTTGGAAGTTTCCCGTTGAAGGTATTCCCAAAGGAAAAACAGCTCTCCGGGCACAAAGAAAAGAAGCAACCAAGTGTGTGTGTGTGGGTGGGTGGGATCCCACTCGGATGCTCAACCTGGTTGCAACCAGGCTTTCTTTGTAGGAAAAGAGGCAGTTCATTGACTCATGACTACACTTCCAATCTGCGGGTCAGCCCAGGCCCATAGGTGGCCTTTTGGAAAAACAAATGGCCCTCGCAAGGCCCTCTATTTTCTTAAGCAAACCAACCCAAAAGGAGACCTATGCCCGGGCCTTTCTCTCTGACCAAGTTGAGTCCTAGGTCCTCCAGTAGAGAGGTTAGAAGAAGTTGGTACCAACTTTTTTCTGTAGTCTAATTCAGTAGGGGAACCCTCCCAACCAAAAAAGTTGGGCGAGAAAAGGGCACCGATCGCTGGGGGACCTAGCCTTCACAAACGACGGCCGGGGCATCCACCGACCGGTTCCGGGAGCACTGGCCTTCGTGGCGCCCGTCTCCTTCTTGATGAGGGCGGCATACTGGTCCGAGGCGTCCTGAGGGACGGACACCTCGAACCCTTGCCCTGGTAGGAGGGGAAGCCCGTCTGGGCATGGGGCAAAATCCAAAATCCGACTCGTACCCCCAGTGAACTTCCCAACCCCCACTAAAATAGAACAAAATGGGGGGTGCACATTCCCAGAAAGTTGTAGGCGTCCCTAATTTTGCGAGCCTGAATGGCGTGCCCCAAACCTGGCGCAAGTTGTTCTGTTTGTTTTCCTTTTTTTACCTCAGAAACGCGAACCCATTTCTCAGTTGCCCAAAGGACCAGAAATCGAAGGCGATGACCGTTTGGGGCCATCCAAAATGGTTGCCAGAACGAAGGAAGCAAAAGGTCAGATCTGGTCGATTCGCTGAGGATCAGTTGCCCGCTGACTTCCCTCTTGAAGGCAAAACGGGCACCCAACAATTTGGTACCCTCATGAAAACACGAACTTCCCCCCCTCCCCGCCCCAAATATATATATATATATATATATATTTATTTATCTATTTATCATTAAAAAAAAGTTGCAAAAAACATGAACACACAAAACAAATAACAGCAAAAATGGGTGGGTTTTCCTTTGAGCCTTCCTTTGAGCCTTCAGAAAAAGAGCGTGCGTGCGCCCCTCCCCAGCCAAAACCTCCCCGTCAACCCGCTCCCTCCTTCAAGCAGCCCTCCACGAGGCCCTTGTCGGACCTCGAGTTCTCGACTCGATCAGCGGCTGAGCCATCGGGCCGCCATCTTAGGAGAACCGGGTCGCCACTAAAATCGACGACTAAAATTTCGGTGGTGAATTCACCTGCCAAAATGGGATCAACCAAAACGGTTTTGACAACAGCCATGTGGACACAACCCCAATATGGGTGTGGCTCAAAATTGAAGAGCTAGGGGTACTTTCAGGTTTTAAGCTCTGCTTCCATGTACCCAGGTGCCATTATGGAACCTTTTTCTGAGCCACAGCCAACTGGGCCGACCCGTTTTCGGCTCGACCTTTGGTTGACTTTCAATGGGTTGAACGTGGAAACCCCCAGGTTCTGTTGGGGAACTGAGATGGGTTCGCCTGGGAACATAGATGGGTCATAGAACCCATCTAGACCAGTGGAGCCCGACTCTACGTTCAACCAAACCAACCGATCAAAAGGGCACCGAGGCTTAGGAATCTGAAGATCACCATGGCTGTGGGTCAAAAATAGGAACCCGTTTTGGGAACCCTATGGAACCCTGGTAAATGGGAACAATGACTAAACCCTGTGGTCCCCTGGTGGCTTAATTTTGACCCATACCCACATTTTGGAAATTCCGAAGCTGACGGAGTGAACAACTTTGAGGTTTGGAAGTTGAGCGTACATTTCGGAATCCCGAGGCGGAAAGGTGGCAGGCGGCTGGACCCAATTGGATCTTCCCCGAAACCATGAGGTGTCCCCCATTTTTCAGGGTTGACAAGTCCAGGTAGAAGCTGGTGCGTGGCAATGTCGACCCCAGATTCATAAAGCCCTGCTTTTGGGGAAGTGGGGAATCCTGCACCTGTGTGGGTGACACCCCCCCCTATGGCTGGGTTATTAATCCGAAACTCCCATTACAACCAGGTGCGGTTTCATCCCCTGGAAAGGCAAAACATACCTGGATAGCCAAGTTCCTACTTTGTCCAGGCACTTTTCCTTAAACATCAGTCAGAGTTGCTTTGTAAAAACTGCAACTGACGACCCATGTCTAGTAGAGTGACAGAGTTCCTTAAAAACCAACACAGAAAAAAAGAAGAGAAATACGATCCACGTCTAGTAGAGTGACAGAGTTCCTCAAAAACCAACACTGAAAAATAAAAGAAATACGATCCATGTCTAGTAGAGTGACAGAGTTCCTTAAAAAACCAACACAGAGAAACTAAAGGAAAAGATTCTGTTCAGCCCATGGAAGCTCTAAAAGAAATACCCCAAGAAACTCGGGAATTCGGGAAGGAACCGAGTTCGGAGCCTCCCGAAGTAAAGTTTGCTCACCCCAGCTTGGACCCAGAAATGAACCTTGAAACACCTCGGGTGACTTGAAATGGTTGTCACATTGGAGAAACCATTGGAAGGGTGGATGGCTCTCACATTAAAAGGCTTCTCACATTTTTGTTGCAATTGACTTCATGTCACAACCATTGTCACATTGATTGGTTGCGGAGGGCACAACCATTTTAAGCGTCTTGAGAGGGTGGGTTGACTTTGAGAGTTGTCTCATTCGCCAGCTCAACCTTAAAATCACTTGCGCACACCCAGCTTGGACCCAGAAATGAACATGTTTCACCTCTTGGGGTGACTTAAGATGGTCCTCACAATGGAAAAACCAAAAGAATAAAAGGTGGATTCGCTTCGGAGCTTGTCCCGGGGGGAAGCAGAGGGCCTCCGTCCTGGCAAAGGAAGAGAGACGTTCGGCACACGTGAACAATGAGCATTAGTGTTACTTCCATTTGAAATGAGCCCCCTGGAAAAAACGCAAATATGTTTCCAGTAGTGCCCTTCAAAAACAGCAAGAGGAAATATATATATATATATATGTTCTTAAGCAAATGGATGGTTCAAAAAAAAAGAGAAACATATTCACCAGTCATGGCCGGTTCCTTCCAAGAAAACAGGGAAAGCTAACCAAGAGCCTGAAGCAAACGAAAGAAGAGAACCACAAAGTCACCGAGGCTTGAAGCGTAGCAGAACCCCTACTAGACAGGGATGCCCCTGATGAATCACCGGGGCGAGATGATTGTCCGGGCCCTCACGCTGACTTTCCATGGGGGCACGCGGATTCTTCCCCCTTACTGGACTGGCTAGGTGCCCTTTAAGTGCTGGCAAATTATTAGAAGGAAACTGGCTGTGGACACTACTTTGGGGTCAACAGCAATATGCCCCTTGTTTAAAGATGTCTAAATCCATGATCCATGATTAGAGTTAGGCCCAGTTATAGAATGTATATTTTACTGTTTGCTTCACTTTGAGTCACTGGTAAAATGAAATGTAAAATGTATCCTAAGTCTACCCCATGATCTACGTGTTTTTTCTTCAAACAACCTCCTCTGGGTTTCCCTTTAAAGGGGGTGCTGCTTAAACAAACTTTGCCAAGCTGGGCCCCACGCTGTCGGCATCGAACAACCACCTCATGGCTCGCACGTCTTGACTACCTCCGCACAAAAGCCCCCGGCCAAACATATTTCGTTGAGATTCTTCTAAGAAACCAGCTCGAGGAACAAACAATATGGGAAGTTAAACCTAAACCTGGTACTTGAAGGGTATGGTGCCATCCAATTTGCTATAGAACCTCTAAATTTCAAAGAAGAAAGAGATCTTTAGATCTCTGCGGCCGCGGACCCCCACCAAACATGCATTGGAGTAAAAGTAGATGCCAGGACTCCGTTCTTGTGTGCAAGCAAAAGGGGATGAGCAACGCAAATGGGGGAGTTGCGCCGTCATCTACTTTCGCCCAATTGTGATATGTTCAGATCCTGGTTCATATGGGGTTGCTCCAAATTGGTGGACCCCAAACATTGTGTTTTTCCTGGTGTCCATGTACAACCATCCCAAAAGGGGTTCCTGTAAAAACAGACACACCGTACTTACTTGACTTTCAGATATATACTACCCTCCAGTACACTAAGATAGGACCCACCGGACAATCCCTGTCATGATGCGCTTCCAGGACAGGTTCCGTGTTGGTGAATGTGAGGGTATTGCGTTTTGGTTCTGCTGACAGCAAACCCCACAACAATATTATATTCACGGAGAATGCAGTTGAAGCCATCCCGTGTTTCTCATTGGAAGGCCATTCCTTTCTGTTACATGGGAATCTCCCTCCCAAACCGAGTGACTTGAATAGGAGTGGTTGGTAGAGTTGTTTCCACGTCACAACCCCAAACTTGCCTGTAGGGTACCCACACGGTTGATTTTGGCTCACTGCCCGTGTCTAGATTCTGAAGGATGGAAGGCCATTCCTTTCTGTTACATGGGAATCTCCCTCCCAAACCGAGTGACTTGAATAGGAGTGGTTGGTAGAGTTGTTTCCACGTCACAACCCCAAACTTGCCTGTAGGGTACCCACACGGTTGATTTTGGCTCACTGCCCGTGTCTAGATTCTGAAGGATCCACGTCCCGGTCGGACATGTCCCCCCAAAAAGAAAACATCACGCCAATAGCACACTCGTTGAAGCAGCCCTGGGGGTGATATGCAACCGAGTGGTTTGGTTGGGGAACCCCATGCTGCTGGACTGTCCCCAGATCCGCTGCCAAAAGCTTAATCTTTAAATGGGTGAAATGGAAACCCCCGCTAAACCCGGCTAAACACTAAGAAGCTAAGGGGATGGCTGGGAACCGCCAAGGTTTCTGGCAAGTTCCTGTTGGTACCCATTGGTTCAACAGGGGAGGCATGCCAAACCTCGGATGGGCCTCGTTCTCCAGCAGCATCAGCATGCCCTGCAGGAGCAGCTGGGTGATGAACCTCAATGTGGACGCGCGCGCGTTTTCTGGAAGCCAAAGGGAAAACCATGTGAGGGGTTCCCACTAGCTGCTCCAGTATTGAGGTTAGAATAAGGGTACCAACTTTTGTCTGTAGTCTATTTTAGTAGGGCAACCCTCCCCCGCAAAAAAAGTTGGTAAAAGGGCCCTACTGGGGACCTAGCCCATGTCCCAGTTGCAAGTCACGGAGCTTCGCGTCACGGAGCTTCGCATCACGGAGCTTCGCGTCACGGAGCTTCGCATGAGTTGAAGGCGTGGGGACTATCGCTGGCTAAGACCTTCTTCAGGCCGCTCGCACAGATCCATAGAACAAATCCAGTGGAGTCGCCAAAAAGAAACTGATGCTGGGGGGACAAGCTTAAACTCCGTTGCCCCCTGCCTAGAAGGAACTGTATTGGAACCAATCGTGAGCAAATAAGTGGTGCACCTACCCCAAAGTGGTACCATTGGTTTTGACCCACCGCCAAATCACTCCCAAGTGAAGCACCTTCACGGGTGAGCTGTTTTCTTACCCATGTGAGCAACCCCCTTCTTCTCTTATTCTCATACGTCAGATAGCAAAAAACACACACAGCCGCGCTCGAATTTCGCATCAATGGTTCGAAACGAGGTGAGTCCGCTGTTGCGGGATTTTTTGCCCAGACTCCCAGTGCCTGTGGGCAAAATAACCCCCTGTTGTCTGTTTGTTGGTTGCTAATGTTATATAAAAGGGGCCCACTGGCACGCTTCCTCGCAAATCCTTTCCAGTGGCAACCACTCCCATCGTCACGGGGAGTTCTTCCAAGTCCGGGTGCAAACCTCCGGTAGCACTCAAAGACCTGTCCAGCTTGACGCCAAGCCGAGCATCTTGAAACCGAGTCATCAAAGAACACCAATCAGATGTTCAGATGGTCCATTTGGCCTACCCTTGTTTTGGAGGGAACCTCATTTTGGCCGGCCTTGGCCTACCCTGGCCTTTTGATGCGGGGTTTTGGCCCACCCTTTGTTTTTGAGGACACGCTTTGGCCCATCCTTCGTCCCAAAGGTCGGGCGTCGGGACCCTTCGAATGGCCAGCTTTCTGAGAGCCCGCTGGGGAGGCCCACTTCTTGGAGGTGTCGGACTTGGCAAGCTCCTGGCAGAAACTTCCTCGCTCACGTCCAGCTGCTAGAAAAACAGGAGAACCCCAAAATGGGTTGCCTTGGCAAATGGAAACCAAGACCAAGACCCGCGGTTTTTCTGGTGGTTTCATGTTGACCCACACCTGGCTGTGGTTGTGTTTTCTAGAAACCCGAAGAGTGACTCAAGTCCAAGAACTCAAAAAGTGGGACTCTTTTTGGAGGCTACCAGTAGCAATCAAGGGTGGCTTTTTGGCGCGGATTTGTCTTCGAACAATCAAGGTAAGGAAGCAAGCGTCGGCTTTTGCATCTCCGGGCTAGTGTTGACCCCTGAGAAGTAAGCACAGACATTCATGAAAAGGGTTGAAAGGAAACCTCGCTGAAATGAGGTTGAGATGAATAAGTGGGGGGGGGGAATAGCAATCAGGGATCAGCAAAAAAAAAACGTTGGAGACGCTGATCACAGCTTCCACAGCTGTCTGAAACAGCCTGCAAGCTCCATTGTGCCACTTCTTTCTGCAAAGGAGAAGCCCAGGCGGATTCCAGCCTCGGAACCCGGCTGGACCCCTCAAAGCTGCCCCAAACCACTTCCAGAGCCTATCTGGACTTTTAAACCCCATAGCTTCCAGCTGTTGGGGAAACGACACCGGTTGGCACGCACTTTGGGCTGTGGTTCGATTTCATGTCACGCGTTCTGTGCGGAGTCCCGACTTTGCCCAGCGATCGCTGGCAAAGGTCCTTCACAATGTCCACCTGCGCGTCGTTGGAGACCTGTGCAGCAAAGCAAACACAGTGATACCACTCAAGGCACAATGACTCCCAAAAGCAAGGGGGAGGTTCCCTGTCAGTGAGAAGCAACCTGCTTACCAACTTACTCAACTTCAACTTGCTCGTCCGGCCATTGTTGCAGGGGAATCCAACGAAGAATCTGGAAATTAATACCAAGGAATTGTGCGGGGAACCCACCAAAACAAATGCAAAGGGAACAAATACATATCCCTTATATGTACCTTTGTAGCGATGGCTCATGTTTAAACCAAAATTGTTCTGGGCCAAACTTAGATACCCCAGCAAAAGTTGAGATCTTTGCTTGAAAGAAAAAGGACTTGCGGCCCAAAAAGGAGAAAAGCCACTTGTAACAAGTTCAGCGATCCGTCTGCTTCAAGCTTTGCGCGAGACCGGGTTGTAGCATCTTGCTCGCCGGCGAGTTTCAGCTTCACTCCGCACCTTGTGCATCACCTCCTGCCGGGCCTCACGGGATGGTTGATCCGAGCCCCAAAAAAGTTGCCCCCCGAGGGGCTACACGCAAAAGTGATCTGGCTGTGGGTCAAAAATGGGTACCCAAAATGGCTTGCCCTGGTAAATGGAACCAAGGACTACAACCTGCGGTCCCCTGGCCTTGGAGTTGGCGCTCAAATACTTGAAGACAAAAAACGACGTTCTTCATGGGTAACATTCGGGGAGGAAGTTGCTCCCTGTGTCTTGCGGTTGTGGAAAATCCTGAAAACCAGTTACCCTAAAGAAAGTGGCAAACCAGGCCCCAAGTCCGAAGTGTCCACCGGCGACGCGGACACTTGGGAAGTCCGAAAACCAAACGTGTCTATGGTTGCAAAACCGACCCTATGTGTCCACCATATTAGTAGGTTATAAGCAGGGGTATAAGTGGGACTTGCAACTTCAGAAGTATTGTACGTAATTCCTGAGCGGTCTGAGTCACAATCAAGACCTGGTATCAAAATGGTCTACCCGACTATGTTAAGAATCAGAAGGGCCTCTTGCCGCACCTGTTCATGGGCGGAACTGTCCCTTACCAGCCTTCACACACTAACCCGAATCATTATTGATTGTGACTTGTCTGAACTTTCCTATCCTTGGCGTGTGAGCAGAAGACGGTGATTTTGCAGCCGCCCACTAGAAAAGTGAAAATGTCACCCACTAAAAACAAACGATTCACAAAACCATGAAACAAAGATGTCAACTGTTGCCGCCACCCACTAAACCTGAACAGAATCAACAACCATCTGGGAAAACCCAAGGAACCCCAACAACAAACCTGTCACGGGGGAAAAAAGAAAAAGAAAAAAAAGTGAAGATCCAAGTCCCGGCGCCCCGGAGGTCGCGCCTTGATCTTCTCCAGTCGCTGCTTGTTGATCGCCATGGACCGCGCGATCGCGTACCTCGCGAGCCGCGAGCCGATGAGACGAAGGCGAGGCAGGTGGCCAGGGGACGGCCAAACATGGGG